>JANHFR010002003.1:30407-40764 GCA_032468015.1 Mimophis mahfalensis | reverse complement strand
GGACTGCAGCCAAGAAATTAAAAGACACTTGCTCCTGGGGAGGAAAGCTATGGCAAATCTAGACAGCATACTAAAAGGCAGAGACATCACCCTGCCAACAAAAGTGTGTATAGTCAAGGCTATGGTTTTCCCAGTTGCAACGTATGGCTGTGAAAGTTGGACCGTAAGAAAGGCTGAGCGTCAAAGAATTGAGGTCTTTGAACCATGGTGCTGGAGAAGACTCCTACGAGTCCCTTGGACTGCAAGGTGATTGAACCAGTCAGTCCTAGAGGAGATCAACCCTGACTGCTCTTTAGAAGACCAAATCCTGAAGATGAAACTTAAATACTTCGGCCACCAAATGAGAAGAAAGGACTCATTGGAGAAGAGCCTAATGCTGGGAGAGAGTGAGGGCAAAAATAAGGGGACGACAGAGAATGAGGTGGCTGGATGAAGTCACTGAAGCAATCGGTGTGAGCTTAAAAGGACTCCGGGGGATGTGGAGGACAGGAAGGCATGGAGGAACATTGTACATGGGGTCGTGATGGGTCGGACACGACTTCACAACTAACAAGAAAGTTGAGTCAATCTTCCTCAAGATGCAAGTTTAACACTGCTTCACTTGTTTTCCAGATGGGGGAAAAAGTTTTGAAGAGAACTGAGTTCTATATCCAGAGGTATTTACTTATTGCTCTGTTGATAACTTGTTCAAGGAAGTTTGAGAAAGAGGAAATAAATTTATCCTATTCTAGACCTTAGTGTACCCTAGAATGTACATGCATATAAAATATAATTGTTTTTCACATGCCATGATAACATTATCAAAGTAGAGGGTTTATTTCTAGACACTTAATATTAGTGAATTTATGGCTCTTCATTGGATAATATTTTAGGATGGATGAACTTAATAACAACCTTCATGAACCCAACTTAGAATGGCAACTTTTATGATTTGAATTATTGAAGTGTTTTAAGGGATACACGCTTGACAAGTGGCATTAAGCTTTCACTAAAATCATAGCCATCCAATTCTTGAACTACAGAAAAGTCAGTAGGACTTAGTCCCAGATTAACCTCTATAGATTTTTAGTAATTACAATTAAAGTGCATTAATTCCTCATTGGAATTTGCAACCTTATGGTTGAGGTTCTAACTTAACATGAATGTGCTCTAAGCACTAAGAAAAAATTCTGCATATAAATTCTTTATAATATTCTCACTGTAATTAAGTTTCTGTATGAAAGTTTTGATTTTTAAACAGACTGGGGAAATCAGCAATACTCCTAGAGTAAATGCCTCTATTAGTCAAATGAGTTTCAGTGTCTGGAGCAAAGCAGTTTTGAAGGAATTGGCCAGAAATGTTACTCGGGAGAGAAACAGGTCCTTTGCTTCTTTTAGGTGAAATAATCCGTATTGAAATTTTAGCCCCCAAGTTGCCTTATGTTATATTTTTAGACCAACTAAATCCCCTTGTGTTCACTTGAATACTTGTCTGAGCTAACATAGGGAGGCAGAACTTTATCCAGGCAGGAATGAGGAACCGAAATTAGAGAGAAAAGGGGGAAGTGGTGGGGGACAGAGGAGGGCTTGAGAGAAAAATGGAAAGAAGAAACCAGAGTTTTTGGCCCACACAGAAAAAAGACTTGAAATCTTTCTTGTGTTTCTACTTACATAGAATATATATGGGTACTGTTTTTTTATTTATGATATTGCCTTGCTTCATAGGGAGTCCTTGACTTACAACCACAATTGGGCCCCAAATTTCAGCTGCTAAGTAGAACAGTTGTTAAGTGAGTTTTGCCTCATTTCATGACATTTTTGCTACAGTTAAGTGAATCACTGCAGTTGTTAAATGAATCTGGCTTCCCCTTGACTTGCTTGTGCGAGGTTTGCAAAAAGTGTCAAATACAGGTCAGTTGCCAGGCATCCAAATGTTACAATGGGAGTGTTACAATGGTTATAAGTGTGAAAAGCTGTCATAAGCCACTTTTTTTCAGTGCCATTGTAACTTTGAACGAAAGGTTGTAAGTTGAGGGCTACGGTAGCTGTATAAACTTTAAGAAATCTCATTAAAGCTATAATGAGGGTTGCTATGTCCTAACACAAAGTCCAGACCTGTATACCTAAAATACACTTGTGTATTTTACCAGGATTGGTTTCAGCATAAGGTATCTTTGGCCAATTGCTCAGATTCTTATAATGGTTAGAGTCTAGACTGAGCACTCCATACCCACTTGAATGCCTTTCAGTTGATGAACCCTGAAGATCCTCTGAGAATTGAATGGAAGAATTTTGCTCAGGTTCTTTCTGACATGGAGTCATCATTCATTTGTGCTATAAGATCACTGATGAGAGGAACATGGGAGATTAATTGGGTAGAATCATGCTTTAGTCCTCTCTGAGTGATAGGGTTCATGTATTATATTGGGCAATTTTTATATTAACTAAGATTTGCTGAATACCCACAATTGGTGTATAAGCCATAATTGACTGAATTTATCCAACATGCTAAGCAGATACCAAAAAAGTCACTTTATAGTTTTGCATGTTAGGTGAACCAGGCCATTTTCTTGGCAGCAGTAGGCTGATATCTATTTATTTCGAAGTATAGTTTTTCAACTTTTCAACCATCCATTCTACGTGCAGGTTTAAGCAGCCACTTGATCTGCAAATCTCACTATGTATAGCAGTGAACATTTCCTTGATGATTTCTCTATTTCAAGGTACAAAACTTGGCCAAGCTATTTAAAACTAACAGCAAGTTGGCATTTCTATTTGCAAGTAAGCCCTACTTAAACAGAATAGAATTTAACTTCCTAATAAATAGGAATAGCATGGGGTATCTGGTTGATTATTTAGTATAGATGACTCATATTGGAAGAAGTGATAAAGATTTAAGTTCTACTGTAGAAGGGACTACCCCCAGAACTTTTTCCTTGCTCAGTTCCAGTACCTGACACAAATATGGCAAATCCTTCACTATTACAGATTATTTTAACTACTATAGAAGACACGAGAACCCATAACAAAAGTGTACTTTTTGTATTTATTGCCACATTATTCAATAATAAAGCTTATATCCTGCGAGGATATCTGTAATATCATCAAGGAAAAAACACTGCCTTTCCCAGGTTCTTGGAGAGGACTTGGTAGATGGACAGAAATGCCAAAGCCAGTCTAAACATCTGGCTGACAATGCAATGAACCACAATAATAATGACTTGATAGCTAGAGAAAAATGCCAAACCCAATCAAAACATTTGGCTGACTGGCTGACCAACAATAAAATATAATTTATTAAGGACTTCAAAAAAATCTAAGACCCTATTCAAATTAAATACTTCCAGGTAAATGATTATCAATCTTGTTAGTATCTAATAAGAAACACCATAACATGTGACCAATCACATATATAGGATAAAGCAAATGTTGGAAGCTTTGGAAGAGCATATAATACACTGCTGTACAAAACTACCCTTTATCTAGAAGCAAAAAATGGCATATTGTTACATCTAAATGTATTTATGCATTCATTTATTTATTCGTATCCTACCTTTGTTATTATTACAAATAAGGAGGCAAACATATTCGACACACCTTCCTCCTTCTATTTGCCCCACAACAATAACCCCGTGAGCTGGCTAGGACTGAAAGTGCCCAGCTCAAGTCACCCGGTTGGCTTTTATGGCTAAAGGAAGACTTGAACTCATAGGCTCCTGCTTTCTAACCACTGGACCTAACTGGTTTATGAAACCAACAAATATTTGGATTATAGGTTTATTAGTGGAATACCCCTGAATATGCATTCATTTATTTATTTGTATCCTGCCTTTGTTATTATTACAAATAACTAAAGGAGACAAACATATTTGACACACCTTCTTCCCTCTATTTGCCCCACAACAATAACCCCGTGAGCTGGCTTGGACTGAAAGTGCCCAGCAAAAGTCACCTGATTGGCTTTTATGGCTAAAGGAGGACTTGAACTCATAGACTCCCACTTTCTAATCACTGGACCTAACTGGTTTATGAAACCAACAAATCCTTGGATTATAGGTTTATTAGTGGAATATCACTAGAAATGATTCTATGATATTTCATGACAAGAGAGTAAAATTTTCACACACATTTAATATCCATAGATAGACAGATTGGCAAAGAATAGAAAGGCTGTATGGTATCAGCTAGTTATCAGATGATACAATATCCTGTAATTAGTAAAAGCCAGAAGCTAATAATTTACAGTAAGTTTAGAGGAGTATATTTAATCTTAGAGAGCAGCTATGGTTCGGTTCAGTTGTATCCAAAGCTTTTCCTTTTCAACAGAAATGAGAGGCATTACACTTCCCTTTCCAAATGTTCCAGCTCTATGGATTCTTAGCATTCCTTTTCACTGAAGTTTTGAAAGAACATTAAGCTTTAGACTAAGATTTTTGCTTACAGAGGTCATTGTATATGTAGGTGGACTTCCAGCAAATCATTAAATCCTTTGTTTTAGAAAGCCACACATACCTAGAGTGCATATGCGTAATGAAACACATAAGTACATAAAATTATCTCTGGAGTTTGAAATGTTTGTTTTATGTATGATTTGTAGGGATAAGAGGGATTGTTTATTGATTATGTAATTTTCTAGACTTTAATAGCAAGTCACAGATCACATATAGTATATGAAGTCCTTTGTACATGTTATTCACAAGACCAAGGACATATAGCTCCATTCAGGTGCCCAGACTCTACCCTTCTGGGGTTGTTAAACGATGATGATGATGATCATAGTGAGTCCTTAGGATAAGTGATGAATATTCCTTGAAGCAGGTTTATCTAACAAATCGTCCTTTGGTTTGGGGATATTTCCACAACTGTTCTGGCTTCACCTGTCCAAATAATCTAAATAATGGGTAATTTACTTTTCATTTTTGATATCTTTGCTCTCTGGCTGTTTTCAGACAGACAAAATTATATCTCATGTGTGAATATCATATAAGTCTTGGCTAACAGAGCTAAGCAATTTAAGTGAAAATTGTAAAATAAATTTAGGACAGAATGCTCCAACATTTAGCTATCAAATTTGGATTTCAAAAATCCACAGGACCACTAAATGTTTCTGACATCCAATAATCCACAGGATTATTGCAACACAAATTTGGTAGCCCTATAAATCCTACCAGCTTCTGCAAATGGGACCTTGTACTTGAATTAGAATTCCTGCCATGGATGTACCCCAGAATGGGACAGCTTGCTGTAATCAACTCACCATGGCCCACTTGCCACAGTCAACTCATCACAGCCAATTCACCATGGCCAATTCACTACAGAACAACTCACTGGCCAACTCACCACAGGACAACTTATTGCAAGACAATTCAACAATTC
This sequence comes from Mimophis mahfalensis, assembly GCA_032468015.1. Classification (NCBI taxonomy): domain Eukaryota; kingdom Metazoa; phylum Chordata; class Lepidosauria; order Squamata; genus Mimophis; species Mimophis mahfalensis. The sequence continues at coordinate 35,409 of JANHFR010002003.1, read as the reverse complement.
AATTTAATTATTTAAAATAACTTTAAAAATAATTTAATTTTTGTTTCACATTTCATTTTGTCCCTTCTTCAGCATCCTTTCCTTAATGATTCTGTTCCATTTCTTCAATATTAGTGTAACTCTTGTCCCTCAGCAAGTGCCCATGGTGAGCTGTGCAGCGGCATATTGGCCATGGAGAGTTGGCTGCAGAGAGTGGGCTGTGATGAGTTGGCTGTGACGAGATGTTATACACCTGATGTTGACAGCAAAAATAGTGGAATAATTCTGAGACAGAAATCACTTAGTGGTACAGAACTGTATTGTACTGTACTATACTGTAATGAATGGGTAGCAGTTCCTCTGTTCTGTACAATCTGCTAGAAGGAAGGGAAAATTAATTATTTGGTTATACAGTAGTAGACATTCATATTGATCTGTGATGGCCATTTTTTAACTGAGAGGAACTATTGATTCCTGCATAGTAGTTATTCCCTAACTGAAGTCAAATAAGCAGACCCATTTATTTACCACTCTATTGATAATATTCAGGTTACAATCTGGAGGTTGCAAAGAGGATGTCTGCCCCATTATTCATAAAAGATTCACCATATAAGGCAGCTTTTATTAAATAAATAAATAAAATAAATTGATAGTTGTTTCAAGGTTAGTTACTGGTTTTAAACAATGGCATAAATAGTTTCAGACTTCTGGGCTTTCCTACAATTTTTACTTAATTTAATTTTAATTGAAAGGGAAATATCCTATATTCTGCTCAGTGGAAGTTTGGAATAGACCAGGATAAACTTATGTGAGCACATAATCTTCCTAAGAACCTGTACTTGAAAACAGTTTTAGTTGAAACTAGTAAAAGTGCCAAATGCTAGTATAATTAACTTCTGTGTGATTCAAAAATGTTGGGTTTGTGGAAATAAACTGAACGATGTTATTTCTAGAACATTTCAGGCAATGCAAAATTATATGGCACAAAGAGATGGTTTATGATGTCATTTTTATACACCATGATTAGCCAGCTTCTGTTCAGCCTGCAGATTAAAATGTACTCATGATAAGATAAGGTATGTTCATTGCAGGAGGTTTTGGTACCATAAAAGCAATTTATGTTGGCCTTTTATATTATGGAATGCAGGGAAAACAGAAAGTTTAAGGACCTCTAGATTCCCATATATACTTTTCTGTTTTGTCTCTAATACAACTTTCAAATCTCTCTTACTGAATTGAGATATTCAGTCATGTACATTTTTTTCCCTGCGTGGTAGTGGTAGGAATGGGGAGGAAAGAAAGACAAACATTGCCAGAAAACACTTCTGGAGAAATACAGGAAGTGTAAAATATAAGGTAAATTTATTGAAGTGGAAAATCCTTCCAAGAAATCAAGCACCAATTATTTACTAATTATGGTACAGATGGTTAATCCTCTGAAGTTAAAACATTAAAGAATATTGTACAATAATGTATCTCGACCATGATTAGTAGGAACTATTTTGTCTGCCTATAGTGCTCTAACAAGGTTGGAAAACTATTGAGGGCTGGAAGTTGTGCTGAATGTTCAAGGGCAGCAAAAGTTGGAGGTGGCACAGTGAATGTAGTGAATGTGTCCCATCTTGTGTTTTTCTGAGGCTAGGATTTCTTTCATTTCTCTGGTTTGCTTTCAAGGGAGATGTGATGTGTTCCCAGTTTTATTTTGGTTTATTTTATTTATGTATTTATTTTATTTAAATTTTTATACCTCCCTTCTCCCTGGGGACTTAAAAAACATATAAAAATTAAAACAAGATTAAACTAACACACCCCAACAAACTGACCAAAAAACCCCATCAATCCAGGCCGGCAGATGTGAACACTAATGTCCTCAATTCCTTGCAGAAGGTTCTAAGGTCGGGTGCCGTCCGTAGCTCAGCCGGTAGCTGGTTCCATTGGGCAGGCGCACCCACGGAAAATGCCCTTCCCCTGGGCACTGCCCACTGGCACTTCCCCACTGGTGGTACCTGAAGAAGGCCCTCCCTATGGGAGCGAACCGGATGGTGGGAAGATGTGTTTTAATGCCCTGTAAACCACCCTGAGTCCTTAGGGAGAAGGGCGGTATAAAAATCTAATAAATAAATAAATAAATAAATGATAGTGGCAGCAGATGTCCCCTCAAATACTCCGGTCCCAAGCCATTCAGGGCTTTATAGGTCATCACCAGCACCTTGAATCTTACGCGGAGGGCAACCGGGAGTCAATGCAGCTTGTGGAGTAGAGGTGTTTACCTGGTTTGGTTTACTTTAACCGTTGTAGTTGATTTAATATAATTCTACTTTGTTATTTCCTCATAAATTGGGAGGGGAGAGGGGGAACACAGGTAGCAAGATTTTGGAACAACCCTTGTTCATGTACTTTTTGTGAAAATAGAAAAAAACAAAACTAAGAAAGTATCGTGCTGTAGAAATGTGGTTGACCAAATATTGCTGCTTTGAAATTCAAAAACGCTATTTGCCCTTAGCCTTGGGAGAGCAAAGCAAAATTCCATAAGGGCTTTATTGCATCCCACAGAGAATATTTATGCCAAGGTCAATGGTGCACTTGAGGCCAGAACTGACTGCTGATTTCAGCAAATCCCAAACTTGGCCAGGGAAATTGCCACATCCTTATAATCCTTATTGCATGCTGATTTGCAGAAATGGTATGCAAAACTGTAGCATTAGCATTGCTTAGATCTTTGCCTTTCCACAGCTATATAGATATCATGGGTTTTCATTTTGTGCAATATGTGATTATGCATAGCAGAGAAAATCCCTATACAGTGGAACCTCAGCTTGAAACAACAATCCGTTCCGGGATTGCGGTTGCGAGCCAAAGTGTTCACAGCCTGAAGCGAGGCTTCTGCGCCGTGTTTCATTCACAAGCCAAGCTTTGGATCGGAAACTGATCCAAAATCTGGCTTGCTTTTCAGGTCAGAACCCGAAGTGGTTGCGAACCGAGGCATTTGGGGATTTTTTCTGCAATACACTAGATTTACCTTCAAGGCTATTAAATAACTTTTAATAATGATTATGAATTCTTCTTCCTGATCAGGTTCAGATAAAATGGAGCACATCTTACCAGTGGTTCTCTTGAACCAACTCAATGTGAGATTAACAAGAAAGATGACTTCAAGAAATCAGGAATTTATCTGATATAATGGTTATAAAAGATTACAAAATGTTGACCTAGAGAGATCTGTAGATAGCTTTAAAATGAACAAAGTGAGATAACAGAATTATAAACACCAAACTCCATGCAATTCAAACCACTTGACTTGAAACCTACTAATCCTTTGATGCTGTGACCACTCAGGTTAGGAACAATCACAGAAGAATGAACATTCCAACTGGATGATTGACTTGATTAGTGAATTAAGAAAAGTCATTGTGTATGATATGGGATTTAATATAAACACATATTGTCAGAATATTTCAGGGGGGTGATGATTATGTATGCCAAACTTTCTATTTCTCCTAAGAACAATGCATGTCCCCAGGATACTAATATTCATAAATCATACACAATTAAACAGCTTTCTTTGGTTCCTAAGGTTGGATAACCTTGAAGAGACAAGTAAACAAGGGAGGATCCTGATAATAGATGCTGATGAAATAAGCACCTGGTCCCAGAGCACAGAAGTGGAATATCCTCTTCAGAACTCTTTATACATAAGAGAGTAAAATCAAGCACTCTTTATTGTGCTCCTTACCTATGTGGAGAGTTAACTTTCATTTATTATTGTACATGCAGATTTCATCCTGTTTGCCATTTCTAAGAGCACTTTCACATCAATTATTGCCTCAGTTCGGATCAGCTCTGTATGTGATTAATCTCATTATATCATTTCCTTTAGTATCAGGTTGTATCTGTTATACTTAAAGCTATAGCAATGTGGGCATTTTCTTTGAATCATCACAGATCTTGTAACTTTCATGTTGGCAGGAACTCTTGCTTCGCTGTGCCTTCCGGATCTAAGACTCAAATCAACTGTCACTTTCGCAATCACTCCTTCCCTCTCCATAAAAGTTAAACATCTTTCTTCCTGGAACTTGCCACTTCCTAGGTGCATTATTTCTTTTCCTCCCCAAATCCAGCCACTGTGGCAACATGTAACCACGGTCATAGCGGGGGGGGGGGGGGTGTGTGACGACGTTGAGATGCTGTCATTTCACTGTCCTCATTTAGAGGAGCTTTTAAACAAAACAGAGGAAAGGTAGTGAGTAAGCTGAAAAGCCTCTGGAGGATTTCTGTGTTCATTTTTAAAAAGAATTTATGTTATCATGCAGTTTTCCACCAGAGCACCTTCATGGATATTTTGGCAAACTAAGAAGTAAATGCATGCAAATACATGCAGGAGGAAGCTAGTCTTGCAAATTCTTTTATAAGTAGAGTTTTGTTACCACATGACCTATGATAGCTGAGAGTGGGGGTGGAACACTGATTAGACCATATTCTTGGACCTTCCTATTTTGGTCAGCTGGAGGAAAGAGGATGAGCCCTGGCTAACATATGGGGTTTTCTGTGTTATAACATCAGAATAGGTGTCACGGTACAATGCAGCTATGGAAGTAGAAGTATAGCACCTCTGACTAGCCAGGACAATGTCCAAGTGTGACTTGCATAAACAAGCTATGTCCTTTTGTACTTGTATCACAACATCACACACAAGAGGCACAGTTTGTGTCATGTTTTGTTACTAGTTCACCTTGCCCTCCTTCAGTGTCCCCTTCCCTATCTTGCCCTGAATCTGAAGACTGGTTAAAAAAAAAAAAAGCCAAAGAGTTTAAAATCAGAATGGTATTTATTCCTAAAATTCAATTCATATATTATTTGGATAGGATAGTGCAGGGGTCTGCAAACTTAAACACTCAGAGTCATTTGGACCTGTTTCCCACAGAAAACACTGGGAGCCAATAATTTAGCAACCGGTATGACTGGGTGAGCGTGGCCAACTCACATCACTTATTCCCACCCAGTTGCCTCCTGCTCTGGAATATGG
>JANHFR010002002.1:811917-826975 GCA_032468015.1 Mimophis mahfalensis | reverse complement strand
CCCACCCCCCCCCCCCCCCGTAATAATTCTGAACAAATAGAGACTACTCAATCTGACATTAGTATTTTAAGAGCTTCCATACTACTCAAGTCAGTGATGGGTTGCCACTAGTATAATAACCAGTTTGCTATGCGCGTACATTTTGTGCATGCATATTCCATTTGGGCATGAAAACAGCTGATTGGTGTGCCTGTTCTTTTTCCCCCCACTCTGCCACAGATCAGCTGTTTTCTAGTGCAAACTGTACGTGCACTGCGCACATGTTCCATTTGGCTAGAGAACAGCTGAGATGCGGGAGAGTCACAAAACAGATGACTGGTACACCAGAGCAATCTGCTGTATCTCAGCTGTTTCCTAGGATAGCCTGGAAGTGTAGGTGGGTGGGTGGGCCCACTTCCAAGTGCCTCTGGTGATGCTAACAACTGGTTTGCCTGAACTGTGCTGAACCGGTAGAAACCCACCCCTGACTCATGTCTATAAACACAGTGAAAAGTAATGATGCCTTTAAATAATAAAAGATAGGGAAAGGAAGGGATGGGAAAGGAAGGGAAGCCATACCACATGTTACAAAAATACTACAGTATATCTGCTAAGTAAAGAGTTCCTTCCAGAGCTGCTGACTAATATTCTGATTAATCCTGAAAGATATTCAGTTGCAAAAACAGCCTTGCACACACTCTTTTCACACATTTCTTTCACCCATTGTTTTTATTAGATAATTAGACTGCAACATTTAGAGAAGTGAAAATTTTGAAATGTAACTACTGGTAGTCTTTGACTTATGGTCATAACTGAGACTGGAACTTCCATTATGCAGCAAAGTAATTGTTAAATGAATCATGCCCACTTTTAATGATGTTTCATTAGCAAATCAGTGTGATGATTTAGCAAATCATTTGGTTGCTAAATGAATCTGGCTTCTTCCACTGATTTTGCTTGTTGGAAGATCCTGGGAAGGATGCAAATAGCAGTCATGTTGGCCTGGGATACTACAACCATCGTAAATACATGCACATTGCCAAGCACTTAAGTTTTGATCCCATGACTATGGAAACATGCAATTGCCTCATAAGTACAAAGACTACTCATATGTCACTTGTTCAGAGTTTTCATAACTTTCAAGAGTCATTAAACAAATGTCCATAGGTTGAAGACTACATTTATTCAAATAACATTGCAAAGTATAAATAGGTACATTTGCAGCACATTAAATGCAAACCAAATGTCTCTGTCTCGGTTACCAAGAAACAGCATTGCTTCTTACTTTCCATTTTAAAGAAATTGCTCTAGGGAATTTCAGTAAATTTTGACGTACAATGATTAATTATAAGTCCCTAACTGTCAACTGACAAGGTATTTTCTACTATAAATTTGAAAGTACCAGGCATTTAGTGCATATTATATACAGGGTTTTTTCCTGGTTTTTCCTGGTTGCAATGTATAGCTGTGAAAGTTGGACCATTAGAAAAGCTGAGCATCAAATAACTGAGGCCTTTGAACTATGGTGCTGGAGAAGATTTCTGCAAGTACCTTGGACTGCAAGGTGATCAAACCGGTCAGTCCTAGAGGTGATCAAACCTGACTGCTGTTTAGAAGCCCAGATTCTGAAAATGAAACTTAAATATTTTGGCCACCAAATGAGAAGAAAGGACTCACTGGAGAAGAGCCTAATGGTGGGAAAGATTGAGGGCAAAAGAAGAACGGGATGACAAAGAATGAGGTGGCTGGATGGAGTCACTGAAGCAGTCAGTGTGAGCTTAAATGGACTCCATTTAAGGGGGGATGGTGGAGGACAGGAAGGTCTGGAGAAACATTGAACATGGGGTCGCGATGGGTCGAACATGACCTCGCAACTAACAACAACAACATATACAAGGGGGTGCTGAGAAGTTCCTGGCTTTGCCCAGAAAGAAAAGAGCCAGAGTTATGAAGTAAATGTGTATTTATTCAACATATTCCACCCTGAAACTGATTCACTTGGTATGGTATAATTTCAGCTTTTCTAGACCATTCACATAAAAGTCCTTTGGTTGGGCCGCAAACCAGGTCTCAGCAGCATCTTTGACATCAGAAATGTCCTCAAAACATTGCCTCTTCAGGTGTTTCTTCAAATTTGGGAACAGATAATAGTCTGAAGGGGCCAGGTCAGGTGAATAGGGGGGGATGGTGGACCAATTGGAAATCCAGGGTGTTCAATTTGGCAGCCACAACATTGGATGTGTGTGCAGGTGCATTGTCCTGCAAAAAAGGGGGATCCCTTTGGTCAACTTTCCATGACATTTCATCTTAATTACCTCCTTCAGCTGGTCCAGGAGGTTAGCATAATACTGTCCGGTGATACTAGAGCCCTGAGGTAGGTAGTCCACCAACAGAATATTGCCTGTGTCCCAGAAAATGGATGTCATGACCTTTTTGGCTGATTTCTGGGTTCAGAACTTCTTCACCCAGTGGGACCCACTGTTCCTTGGTTTCAGGATCATAGATGTGGAGCCAGGTTCCATCCTCAGTCACTAACCTAGCCAAAAAGTCACTAACCTAGCCAAAAAGAATTGCAAAGACCTGATATTTGCAGAGTTACATACTAAGATATTAGGCTGTCATGTGCCCCCATACTCATTTTTCTATTTCAACTGGAAGGGGGCAAAGCCAGGAACTTCTCAGCACCCCCACAAATTTGTCAGTATTCAACCAAGATAATAAAGTTGAAAAATCAGCTGAAATGAGCTGGAAAAGGTATGTTCCACTAATTTTGGTGGGATTAATTAAATTGGTGTATTTCTATCTTATGTGAATTTACTCTCATTTGAACCCTAAATTTTTCTGGACCAAAGAATGAGAATCATACGCAGTAAGTCATGGTGATATGACTTTGTGAGGTGTTGGAATCAATGGTGGGATTCAAATTTCTTTATTACTGGTTCTGTGGGCGTGGCTTAGTGGGTGTGGCTATGTTGTTGCCAATCACAGGTGGTATTTACTGCTGTCAGCCAATCAGAGGTGGTATTTGCCAGTTCTCAAAATTATTACTACCAGTTTTCCGGAACCTGTCACAACTGGCTGAATACCACCCCTGGTTGGAATGTGACAAATTGCCACAGCCAATTCTTCACAGCCAACCAGCTATGGCCAACTCACCACAGGGTAGCTAGCTATGGGACAATTTGACAATTCAATGTTAATTATTTAAAATAAATGCAAATATTTTATTTTTTTTCCATTAATGTTTTATTCTGGTCCTCCTTTTGCCTCTTTTCTCTAATGATTCTATTCCACCATTTCTTTGATATTAGTGTAATTCTGATCCTGCAGGGGGTTGTCCTATGGCAAAATGGCTGACACAAGTTAGCAGTGGCAAATTGTCCCAAAGTGCTCCAGAGGGCTGAATTTCTTGGGTTGTCAGCTACCATAAGTAAAAGGTGTTGCCCACTATTCCCAAAGTTCATTTTGCAGCCTGTGCTACAGAAGAGTTTAGTTTGTATTCGCTGCTGCCAACACAGCTGACACAATGGCAGGGAATGACACTTAGCACCTCAGGAATATTTGAAAGAGATAGCTTCTTCAGCAGATAAATTGCCTGAACAAAGGCAGCTTGAAAAACAGGGGAGCTGTCTGAACTGATCTTTCCCAAACCGTCTGGAAGACAATCTCCCCCAAGGCCTTTGTACACAACAGGAAGAAAGAAATATGTTGGTTTTCTCCTATTGCTCTAAATGGCCTGGCTGGGCTTTGGGAGCAGTTCCAACATCCGTTAAGACAAGCACAAGGCAAAGCTTGAGATCTGGTTCCCAAACAGACCAATTTATCTTTCAAGGTGTTTTCCTTTTTTTTATTATTATTATTATTCCCTCCTCCTCTTGCAATGCCTAAATTTGGCCTTCCAATAACATTTGTATAATATACAGTTACAGAGAGATGATTGCCAAAGCGGGCTCAGCTCTAGACCCTCCACCTGGAAATGCTGGATGAATGGGGTACTTTTTCTTGGTGCTTTTCAGCCCCATGTGTTTCTCAACACCTTCCAATATGTATTTTTATTCTATTTAAAATATAGAGTACGGCTGAGTTACACTTCTGGTTTCATAGTTCATTGGCTTTTCTTTGCTAGCTGCGTTGTATTTGTGGAACTGGCTGGTTAGAGAGAGATGCATAAGGGGGAGAAATACAAGTGTTTCCTGGAGAACAGATTAAAGTGATGCCTGAAAATGGGAGACCCTCTTTAAAATGAGCCAAGCAAGGCTAGTAGCTATACCAGGACTTTGTGTACTAATGAGTTCAGATCAGATCAGAAAAGGGAAGGGAGGGGGTAGTACAGTTTAAACATGGAGTGTTTAAAATGTGGACCCTGATCTTTGCAAAGAATTGCAAATCCTATCTGAATGTTATAAGACAAACGAAAATGAGGCTCACTGTCCACTCTCAGATAAGGATGTTTTGCTGTTCTTGTTCATGTTCAAAATTGTCATGGCTTTTAACAAATTGCAAAAACGAGCAAAACAAATTTTCATAGGTATCAGCAAGCTGCAAAAACAGAGACTTCCAGGATCACAAGGAAAGAATAAAATGTTCATGTTGGTTCCTTTTCTTTCTCTTTGCACTTGTACACCTATTTGTATATAAGCACACTTACACTTTGCAGCACATATTATACAATACCCTTTCTTCTCCAGCTCTGTCATTCTCTAGCAGCCAAAGCCTTTCCCTTTCTTAAAAAGATGTTTAGAACTTCCTCCAACAGCATCTATCTTCTTCTGCCTCTCCTATCTTGCATCAACCTTCTCTCAAGCCCATTTTTCAGTAAATCTTGGGCTCAAAGTCCTTGTTCTATTGTCTGCTCTAGCTAATAACCAAGTGTTTCCTTTATAATCTGTAGGCTGATGCATAATTTAGAATTTGCAGGAGGGATACCAAAGTAGGAGAACACCAAAAGAGATGCCAGGACTTTAATAAAGCTTAGAAAAAATTATTAAGAAATAGTCCGTATATACTTATGATGTCACGAGCATACAATTCTGGAAGGCCTGGAAGATTCATGTTCTGGAATAATTAGCAAAGAGAAATCAATCTTTGCATTTACACCCAAGAAATTAAATAAGCACACAATGCAGAATGCACATTGAAAGGAATGCCTTGATGCTGGCTAGCTTAACACACTCCTAGTCTGTCCAGCAAGGATACAAAAGGAAGGCTTAGGGATCAAAATGATTAAGATCATGCCAATTTCAGGTAGCAATGCCAGTTAGGCCCTGGTGCTAATTAACCAATTAAGGTTGCAGACTTGCAGTTAGTGGCTTTCAGGCAAGCACACAAAAAAAAGCAGTTTAAGAAGAGATAGCTTGTAGGCAGGGGAGGAAATTCTGGGAAGGAGAAAGGGAACAAGAAAATCATTATATTAAGAAAAAAATATATATAAGCTAGGCAATCAGGTACAGGACACCAAATATAAGCATATGCAATCAAAGTAATTATTATTTCACAGATTTCTTCCAATGTAACATCTGCTCCTTTTCTCCAACAAGGGAGGAATAATTTGTTGTAACAATTTATTTCAGATCTGCTAGATAAATTAACAGATCAGACACACATGCACACACTGATCAAAATACATACTTCTGAGAATATTGTGAAGTATTGCAAAAACCTGTAAAAAACCCCCTCATATTAATCCGTAAAATAGAGAAACATATAATTTGTTGGGGGGTTCTTTTGGAGTTGAAAGTGCACTTCCTAAAAAAACTGCACTCAGGAAAAAGTATATGCAAAAATGATTGCTCTACATTTGTTTGAAATATTTATAGCCCACCTGGTATTCATTATTTAGAGAATAATGTCTTTTTGCATATTATTTTCTCACTGTTCATAAATAGAGTTATGGTGTAATTGTTTAAGGGGAGTAAAACATAAATTACAAACCCAGACTCATCCATTTCAACTTTCCTTTTTTGTTTGTGTGTGTCTTATAGTACCATGTGCTCTAATGTCAGAAGTAAATTTGGCATTTCATCAATACAAAATAAAAGGAACAGGATGCACCATTCAAAAAGGAAAAGAAAAAAGGGACAGAATGAGGAGGAAAAACACAGAAGCCATCAGGCAATTCTATCAAAGACTTTACAAGTTTGGGGGGGGGAGGGTCTTGTCTAAGAACTGGCTCAATTACATAACACCAACATATTTTAAGATATACATTATTTTATTTATTTTATTTTTATTTTAATTAAATTTATATACCGCCCTTCTCCCTAGGGACTCAGGGCGGTGTACAGGGCATGAAAACAAAAATATGTTATGACTGCTGAAGCATCTGAAACAGTAGTTTTATAAATATATGTCCCCATAAAGTGTTCTGTTTGAAAATAGAGCTTTATTCTCGTCCTGAAATATTTCTATATTCTCAGAAGTTAGTGTAGATATTCTTTCTTTTAGCCTGTATCTCTCAAAGAAATATCTAATTAAACAATTGCCAAGGTCTCTTTGTCTCTGAAAACATTATTGAATGTATTACAGAAGTCAGTATGGGAATAGAGAAGCAGAGAATGGAGAAGTAAAAAAAAAATCTTTAAAAAGGATTATTTTACTTCTAATTTGTAATATTCTCAACCAAACACTTTTAAAAATATGTAAAAAATAATAAAAATATAAATACATTAAAGTATTTTCAGTCTATAATACCTCTTTCCCTAGCAGTATCAGAAGTTCATAATGCTGAAACTGGAAGTCTTTTTTACAATATTTTTCATCTCATAAGGGAGCATCTTATAGCAACCATCTTGGAGTGGTTTCCAATGCTACCTTCCCAAATTAGAATAAAAACATGACAAAAACTATATCAAATCACATAACAATTAATAAAAACACTAATATAAAACTTGAGAATTACACAACCAGCTAAATACTTCTGTAGTTCACAAGGATAAAACATTATTCTGACCCCAAACTTTACAGTACAGTGCTTAAATATTATCATTCAGCTTAGAAGTTATTTGTCATTTCTTAAAGTCAAATTCACAAGCTTTCCATCTAAACTGGGACCCAAGCATTTTGGGGGCTCTCATTCAAGCCCGATATACTAGAGTTTGAACAGGTCCTCCAGTTGATATACAAAGTTTTTAGCTTTCTGTCTTTCCCTGGTATTGTAATATACTTTGCCTAAAGAATCCAATTTTGGCTTTCTGGCCACATTCTCCAGTTCAAGCCTGCAACTCTAGCTTGACCTCAGGCAATCTGGAATCGTATATTTTGAAAGTGGGTTTGGATTCTAAGTGTTGTGTCAGACTACGCCAGCATGTGTAGTTTGCATGCTGCTCTCATGAAGTATGGATGATGATGATGATGATGATGATGATGATGATGATGATGATAATTTAGACTTATATGCCACCCTTCTTCCGAGGGACTCAGGGCAGCTTACAACATATAAAAACACATGTACAATAAATAGAGTTAAAAACAAATTAAATTAGGAATAGGTCTAATAAATAAGTTAAAAGTTGAGAGAAAGTTGCAAATTAAAATTTAAAATAGTTAAAACCCAGTTTAGAATGAAAATAATCAACCTAACCCAGCCCGCTGGAAGAGCAAAGTTTTCAAAGCCTGGCAGAAGGCCCTAAGGTCGGGGATCATTCGGAGTTCCGGAGGAAGATCGTTCCAGAGGGCCGGGGCTCCCACAGAGAAGGCCCTCCTCCTGGGGCTCACCAGCTGACACTGTCTGGACGACAGCACTCGGAGGCCAACTCTATGGGACCTCACTAGTCAAAGGGAGGCTTTTGATTCTGATTTTGAATCCATGTGGCAGTATGACAAATTCTACCATTAACGCTCCTTTCTATAAAAGCTTATAGAGGTGCCTAGGGTAATTAATGGAAGCATAGAAGAAATTATCATTTTCCTGCTAAAGTTTGTTTTAATAACAAACTCTTGTCCCAAACAGATGCCATATAGCATTTTCACAAGCATGCCTCCATAATCAAGAACCCACTTTTTCAATCATTGCATAAGAGGAGAAGTTGTGACATGAAAGCAAATAAAGAAAATCCATGTGTTAATGAAAAGAGGAGAACATTCAGGCTTGATTTAAATTGATGTTTATTTTCAGGCAGATGCAGGCTCAATACTCTCCTGCAGAGTTTTTACTGCTGTTAAATGCCAGTCTTTCAAACTACTTTAATCCACCCCAGTAGGGGTGCTTAAAGAAAACATTTGTAGCAAGTCAACCAGTTTAAGGGATTCGTAGCAATAGGGAAGAGGAAAGAAATGAAGATCCAAACAACAGATCTAGATTCCATGATTTCATCTAAACCCAGGTGAAGTACTAAGAGAAATGATATGCTAATGAAAGAAACAGAGGACTCTGTGTGTGTATATTTATTTATTTTATTTATTTATAGTTTAATTTATATACCGCCCTATTCACACACATGAAAACTGCCACCATAAGCCTCAGACTCCATAGCCATTAGTGAGAGATTATGATGCTGTGGACCAATGTGAAGTACCACAATGTTAAGCTCTGTATAATAAACACCCCACTCTGAAGCACTAAAGGATGAATTATCTGTCCAAAATTATGTCACCCTTATAATATTGTTTTTGTTCTATTGCAACAATATGCAGTAGAAAGCAACTTTGGGGATACTTAATTTTTTCTGTCAAACCTGAGGTCTTCATTCCCATAATATGACCCAAAGTGAAAATAAAAACTATGAGCGTATTCTGTCATGTACCCTCTGCTAATCTTTGGGAAGGATTCTTCTTATACAGGAGGAAAAACTTCTGGAAAACTGCTTTGTTGCTGTATAGTAGCCTTCTCTTGTAAATGGAAATGAAGTTGCTTTGCAATGATTCAGAAGACTGCACAAAACTTGAAAGTGCAAGTTCTAAAGCAATGAAAATATCCTGAAGTGTAAATACAAAGATAAAAAGTATCCCAGAAATGTATTATAATTCTGCTGACCAGCAAAATTATTTCTTAACAATGGTCTGTTCCTGATAAGCAAAACAAAGATATACAGTATTCTTTAGTTTCCAATATTTTTGAGGGCGTGGGGTGGGGTGGGGGGAATGACTGTCAAGTCATCTCTTTGTGCAGAGTAGTATTTTTATATTTGAAAACACATATGTCTACAACCTTTAAGATGTTTTGTATTGTTGTATTATTGTTGTCTGTTAGGGCTTGGCTGATTTAATTCCTTTTAACTTTTGTATCAGTTTATTATAATGCCCTGTACACCGCCCTGAGTCCCTATGGGAGAAGGGCGGTATATAAATCCAAATAAATAAATAAATAAATAAATAAATAAATAAATAAATAAATAAATAAATAATTTATTGCTATCTTCAGCATTAGCAAGTTTTATCTGTCACCTAAAAAGCACATTTCAGTACACAGAAGTATTGCACCCTTATTCTTATGCTTCCAATCTTATGGATCAGATAGACTTCTTTGACTAAGAACTTTCCCATTTGTTCCCCAACAACTCAACTTGAGAAGTTTGTGGCTCCTGGTTTCTTAGATAGCATATGGTTACCATAACTAACTCTCAAAGCTGGTGGTCATGTGCTCGCTTCGGCAGCACATATACTAAAATTGGAATGATACAGAGAAGATTAGCATGGCCCCTGCGCAAGGATGACACGCAAATTCGTGAAGCGTTCCATATTTTTTAAATGGGACTAAAACAAAAACAAAAAAACCTGGTGGTCATGGCTGCAGAGCATATAGTTTCACCATGTGTCTCCTGAAATGTCCAATTCTAAAACTTCTTCAACGGTCTTTGGAATATAATTTTATATGGTGAAAAAAGGCCCATTCATCCATTTCCTTCATTTTGTGCCATCAAATTCATGTTGATTCTTAGTGACCATATAGTTAGATTTGCTCCATAAAGATCTGACCCTAACCTGATTTTTTAGGTCTAATGGTGCACCACTATTCTAACCAAGTCTATTCACCTTGTACTTTAGGGGTGTCAAACTTGCATCGTCACAGTGTCCTCACGTGATGTATTATGACTTTTTCCCGCTTTGCTAAACCAGGCATGGGCATGGCCAGCACATGATGGGCCACAAGTTTAACAGCCCTGTTGTACTTTCTCCACACTATGCATGAATTTATAACCTTCAGTTATGATGTACTTCTTACTCCTATTTTTTCAGTAATTAAAATGCCAAAAACCAGGCTCACAATCTGTTTATTGTTAAGCATTGCATCATCAAAGGAAATCATGGAAAAGGAATAATGCAAATGAAAGAACAACCTGTACCAATCTTGCTAGGAGAAAATTATATGTATGTGTGAATTGCTTGACTACAGCAATTCAACATGAAGAGAATGTCTTCATCCTTTTTTCAAGTGTAAATCCTCCTGGAGGAATCAAAGTGCAAGTTTCCCAGCAAGGAAAGACATTCTGCTTCATCCTTTCCAACTTTTGTATGTTTTGTTTGCCCTCAGAAAATGGGTCATTGGATTGTGAGTTCAAATAACTCCATTTCCTTTGTGCCTGGAAAACTTCCATGTGAACATTTTACCTCTTGTTTTCATCTCTCTTTGAGAGCTCTGGTTACCTTTGTAACCTAAGTTTGTTATGAACTCCTAGCACGATGCTTTCCCCAGGCTGTCTTCTAGCCTTTTGTCTTCTTCAGCAGCTGTTCTGTAAATGCTTATCTGAACCTGTGAACTCTTCAAAGGGTTCTTCCCCATTACAAGGGATAAGGTTAACTTGCAATTACATGTGGAGACATCACAGGTGGAGGACCAGGGCTTTTCTAAGTGGACCTGGAGCTATATTAAAAGCTCTTGTATATTGCCTTCAATCAAATTCTTCAGCAGTATTAGGTTTGGAAACATAATCCAAACTTGGTAGTTGGCAAATGAGCAGGGAAGAAAATGCAGTAATACTGATGGTTTTTCAGAACTATCTATGATCTATACAACATAAACTATAATCACCCACAAATAGTGACTCTGTAGAGGAACTTTATTTGGAGCATATTTTTTTTCTGCTCTGCTTTGCATTCTGGAAGAAAATTAAATTACCCAAAGTATTTCACCGAGCAATGACTGGCTCCCACCCAAGTTGCTTGTTCCTCAAAGTTATCATCCCCTCTAAAATTAGACCTTTTTGCTGCAGTAGTTCAAACCCATCATTTCCCTTTGGGTGGCAAACAGAAACAGATTGGCAGAATATATGAAACATTTTTTTTTAATATGGTTCACTTAAAATGAAGAACTTGAAGCTAGTTCACATTTTGATACTACAATGTTTGCATGACAGTTATGCATGACCCTCTCCCATCATTTTTATGTGCAACTAACACATGACACAGCTTCAAAAGGTGGTCACAGCCTTTTCTAGTCCTTGAGTTCTTCTTTTTATACCCTGAGAGGATATTTTTCCTCATGATGGCATAATCAGGATTATTACCCTCATGGACAAACTTTCTAGTGACCTTATCCGACCTTCTCTTTCAAGTCCCTCCATTTATAATGGCAATATGATAGAGGTGTGATCCCTATTTTTAAGATGCCTAAAGTTGTTTCATTCTTTATGGGTGAGGAGACTCAAACTAATTTTTCAGTAAGTAGTTTAAGCAATAGACTTTTAGTTGGCTGGGAAAATTTAGTTCAGCTGAACATGATGGAAGGTTGAGGGATTCTGTGTGCATGTATGAGCATTCCTGGAAGCAAGAATTTAACCTAGGCAAGAATTATTGTAGCAGATTTCATAACTACTACAGAAAGATTTATTTCAAGGAAATATATTACAGAAGCATGTTAGCTTATCACCTAGATAATTGCACCCTATCAGGAAATGTGACAAAGATCCCATATTCTGTACATATGAGATGGGGGGAAAAACAGAAGCGAGGGACTTCAGATTAAGAATATCTTAATCACAAAGCAGGCAGAGTGACAGACAAAGAGGGAACCAGAGTATATTTTCTCTCTTTACCTCAGGGGTGTCAAGCTCAATTTTATTGAGGGCGGTATCAGGGTTGTGTTTAACCTTGGGGGCTGGGGTGGAGGTGGCCAGAGTGGGCATAGCCAGCTTGATGTCACTCATGTTGGGGGCACCTGTGGTGGCCCAAGTGCTCTGCCAGCAAAAATGGACCTCTGAGCTCTGTTTTCAGCTGCTGCAACCTTCTGCCATCAAAAATGGACCTTGCAAGGGCCACACGCAGCTTTCCCAAGCTCCATTTTCAGTGGCAGAGGCACCATGGGGCGGTCCTTCATTGTTTCCAGGGTAACCCCATGGGGCAGGTCTAAGCACCCCATGGGCCAAATCTGCCACTCAGGCCTTGAGTTTGACACCCCTGCTCTATCTATACTCCACTGTTTCATTTTGGTCAGTAGGATATGCAGTGATGGACACTTGTAGAGTTGTTGCTATGGGAAGAAAATGAAGATAAACCCCATATAAGTGGCCTTGAGTTCCTGATATTTTTGTTAGAATGTATGAAGTATTCATGCACTTTTGACATACAGTGCCACAGAACATTATTTTATTTCATTTTCCAACAGAGATGCTTATTTTACAATTTAGAGAAAATGCAAAGGCTTCACATTACAGGTCTTCTCCAGATTGTTTATAGATAAATTAAACTCACCAGGGATGAAAAATAATTTTGGAAACTTAGATTTATGGTAGGGAAAATGAATCACAGAATAAACTGTTTATTAGCATTTGTAATTCCAACATCCAACAGGAAGGAAGAGAAAAATTCAAATTGGAATCAAGCAAAGCTACTCTTGGCATAATTTTTATGCCAGTGACTTTGTGTGGTACATATATCATTTTGTGACTTCTGCAAGTAAACATCAGCATTATATTGTGATGAACAAATTCTGTCTATTGTGTGCATATAAATCAGTCTATCAGTCTACTGATCCCCAGAATATCCTTGCCCATCTTAAAACTGCATCTTATGTTTATTTTTCTCTCTAGGAAAGTCCATCCATCGCTTGCCATCCCATCCCATCCCATCCCATCCCATCTTATCCCAACCCATCCCATCACAGAATAAGTTAAAGAATTCTTCACTGATAACAATCACTCATCTAGACAACCTGTTACCAGAGTAAAGATATTTAAAAAGTACACTCAGAGATAAAATCTTCCAAAATATGTGGTGGGAAAAATTACGCAAGTGTACAAGTGCAATGTATAGGTGGGTCTTAAAAACAAAATCCTCAGATTTATGTAGAAAAGAAATGAAGCAGACATAAAAGCACAGATACAAAACTATGGTATGTTCATTATTATCTTCAGTTTTTGTCATAATGCAATGTGATAATGCTAGCATGTTATCTTCTCACAACCATGGGATATCCCATTTTCTAGGTGTGCCCTGATGATATGCGATTATGGATGTGAATAATTCAGAAAAAGAAGGATTCTTTATAAAGAATTCCTAAATTCTTCTAGTTGGAAGATAGCACTGTAGGATTACAAATATGTTTACTTTCAGGAAGCATTTGGGGAAAATTATATTTTTATTAGGGAAGCTTTATTAGGATTGTTTTTAAAAATAATTAATCAATTAAGCTAAATTAAAGACCTTAAGCATTTGCACAAAATAGGCCATCTTCTCTCCTGCATTCTCACCATGAGACCAGCATGATATTATATACTTAACACCACTAAAAAAAGAATCATTATCTTTTGTGTATAAGAAAAGGGACAATGTACCGACTCAGCTGCCTTTGATCCTCTGTAATTTTATACCATGTACATTGAAAACAATATATTTAAAATATAGGCACCTTACCACACAATAAAAATGCATATTGTCCTGAATTTGCAGCTACAACTGGGACCAGAATTTCTTTTGCTAAGCAAGGTGATTTTTAAGTGAGTCACACTGATTTTATGATATATTTCTTTTGCCACTGTTGTAAAACAAATCACTGAAATTACTAAGTGAATCATGAAGTCTTTACGTCACGAGTATTAAACTCAATCACATCATGTGACGTATAGTGATGTATCATGACGTCTTTTGCCTTTGCGGAGCTGGGGTGGGTGTGGCCTGTACATGACACCTCCGTCCCATCCCATGGGCTACCAGTTTGACACCCCTGCTTTCAGTGAACGTGGCTTTCCCCATTGATTTTCCTTGTCCAAAGCTGGCTGGGAATGTCACAATTATTATAAATACATGCCAGTTGCCAATCAACTGAATTTTGATCATGTGATATGGAGATGCTGTAATGGTTGTTAGGTGCAAGGACTGATTCTAAGACACTTTTTTTCTGTGCCATTGTAATTGTCACTAAATAAATGGTTGTAAGTGAAGGAGTATCTCTATACAGTTTTTTAAAAAGTGGACAAGCAAAAGACCAGCAATTAATGGTATTCAAAATATTGGCTGTACATTAAAAAAAATCTAAGAAAACTATATACTGATGATCATCCTAAAAAGGCAACTCTTCACCAGTTTTTTTAAAATATGTTAATCTTAGTCAGTGGTGGGATGCAAAAATGTTTTTACCTCCAGTTCTGTGGGCATGGCTTAGTGGGCATGGCTATGCTGTCAGCCAATGAGAGGTGGCATTTGCTGATGTCAGCCGATGAGAGGTGGTATTTGCCTGTTCTCCAAACCAGTCAAAATTATCACTACCGGTTCTCCGGAACCTGTTGGAACTGGCTGAATACCACCTCTGATCTTAGTCCTTCAAAAGTTTTTGCTTTATGAATTAAGTGCCTTGACAAAAATAGAGGAAGCTGTGTTGATTTCTACCAAAATAAAATTAGACTTTTAAACTTAGAAATCCAACTGAATAATATTTAATGCTTTCCTGACCTCCTTTTACCAATAGATTGATCCAGAGTTTGGTGAGAGCCTCTGACTATCATAATGGATGTTGTAGCAATTTTGGCTTCAGGCCTGGGCACAGCACCGAGACGGCATTGGTCGCGCTGGTGAATGATCTCTGGCGGGCCAGGGCCAGGGGTTGCTCCTCTGTCCTGGTCCTGTTAGATCTGTCAGTGGCTTTCGATACCATCGACCATGGTATCATGTTGCGAC
The DNA here is from genome assembly GCA_032468015.1 of Mimophis mahfalensis. Lineage (NCBI taxonomy): Eukaryota > Metazoa > Chordata > Lepidosauria > Squamata > Mimophis > Mimophis mahfalensis. Next base: position 811,951 of record JANHFR010002002.1, on the reverse strand, counting down.
GGCTTAGGGGGTTGGGAGTGGGAGGCACCGTTTT
>JANHFR010002002.1:612223-625049 GCA_032468015.1 Mimophis mahfalensis | reverse complement strand
TTCGACTTACAAATTTTTCTACTTACAAATGTGCATTTGGAACGGATTAAATTCGTAAGTAGAGGGACCACTGTATAGAGATTAGGGAGGATGCATTTTTACAATCTGAGTCATCCCTCCACGTAGGAAATGGAATATAGAATAAGAGAGCTGGAAGGGACCTATGAGCAAGAGGGTATATACCATTTCAGACAAGTGACTGTCCAATCTCTTCTTGAAAACCTCCAGTGATGGGAAGCCCACAGCTTCTAAAGGCAAGACATTCCACTGGTTGATTGTTCTCACCATTAGGAAATTTCTCCTTAGTTCAAGGTTGCTTCGCTCTTTGATTAATTTCCATCCATTGATTCTTGTCTCGCCTTCTGGTCCTTTGGTAAATATTTTGCCCTGTTCTTCTTTGTGACTTCCTCTCAAATACTGGAACGCTGTTATCATATCTCTCTTAGTCCTTCTTTTCACTAGACTAGCTAGCAATATTCAATTCCTGTAGCCATTCTTCATATGTGTTAGTTCCCAGACCCCTAATTATCTTTTTTGTTGTTTTTTGCACTCTTTCCAGAACCTCAACATTTTTTTAAGATTGTGGTGACTAAAACTGGATGCAGTATTCCAATTTATTCAAAGAATCTCTGACTGAACAGATCTTAGGGAGTTAATTGGCCCTATTATCTGGGAGGAGTTTGTGCCTGTAAATGTCAAGGAATATCATGGAAATGGACAGATTCTTGGGGATGTCATCTGTGCATTAGTTCTACTTTTCTGTTGATTGATTAAGGCCTCAGGGCAGGTGATCAAATAGCAGATTCAATCAATGGCTAATTCATCTTTCAGTAGCAGGGGTGTCAAACTGGTGGCCTGTGGGCTGGATGCATCATGCACAGGCCACACCCACCGCTCCATGAAGGGAAAAAATGTCATGATACATCACATGATGGCAATGTGACACTGCGAGTTTGACACTTATGGAGTAGACGCTCATTCTGTCTGCCTTTACGTAGGTGGTGGTGTACTGTCAGTAGGTCACAAGCTGAGGTAGGAAACAATCCGCAGATGACAGCAATGGTGATTAATCCTTGTTTATTCTCGAGAACCCACAACACAGGCTATAAACCAAGCCAAAATTAAGTTGGCGCTAGGAGCAGCTGCCTCCTAGCACTGTTTTAAAGGTTTGTACCAACGGAGCCCTCCTAGCAGCTTCCGCCTATCCCCTAGCCAATCAGATCACCAGTATGAGGGAATCCCCATTGATGTCATGGGGATCCCGGTAGTAAGAGCGGTTTTCTCTCACAGCTGCGCTGTTACAGGGGCGTGTGTCAGAGGGTCGGTGGCCATCGACGCAGGCTAAGGAACACAGGTTGGCAGGACCAGGAGGAAACTGGGTGCAACATACCACCCTCTCTCACCAGGAATCCTCCTGGAATATAAAAGAAAGAGTTTAGCACATATGGGAAGTTACATTAGCCCTTTGGCTTGTCAGGGTATTGGCGATAGAACTGTCGTAATAAACGTGGTACGTTGACATTCACGTCTTTCACCCATGATGTTTCTGTAATAGGGTAACCCTTCCAGTGTACGAGGTATTGTATGCTGCCGCCACGATGTCTAGCATTGAGAATCACATCTATCTCATAGGTGTTGTGTAACATGGGTCCTGGACCTAGGGGTGGATGTGGACTTGTAGGTCTCTTCCCAGTGGGTTTTAACAAACTCTGGTGGAACACTGGGTGGATGTGTCATAAGGCAGGTGGGAGCTGGAGTTCAGCTACCACTGGGTTGATAACATAACATATGGGAAACAGCCCTATGAACTTGGGGGGTAGCTTTTTATTAGGTAGTTTGAACCTAATGTATTTGGTGGATAGAAACATTAGGTCACCAACTTTCATAGGCTTGGACTGCTTTCGATGCTTATCGGTGGAGCATTTATAATATTGAGCAGCACGTAAAAGTGCTTTTTTTGCTGCTTTCCAGACCCTCGAGAGCTTCTCGGCCCATTCTTGGGGAACTGTGGGCATTTCTGTCTGTGATGGTAATTCAGGAACAGGTACAAGTTCCCGTCCGTAAACTGTTTGAAACGGCGACATGCCGGTACTGCTGTGCATGGTGTTGTTATAGGCTACCTCAGCGAACGGCAATAGTTCAGCCCAGTCTGTTTGTTGATATAAAACATACGTCCTCAGATATCGCCCAATCTCTTCTTCTCTTCAAGTCATTGCTGGAATCATCATTATTGAATAATTCTAGACCAGATTCCAACATTCCCTCTTTTGGACGAGATAGTAAGAAGGTGGTGACATAACACCAGATGGCCCTGGAGGAAACAGATTATTTGGATCCCTTTTCACTTGGCTTTTATTTCTAACTGAAGCATGGAGACTGCATTGATCATGCTAGGGATAATTGATAGAACCAGGATAGGAATCTCCTGTCCTGCTTGACCTGTCAATGGCATTATAGATCAGGGATATTAAAATGTGTGAACTTCAATTCCCAGAATTTCCTAGCCAGTGATGCTTTGAGGAATGCTGGCTGGGGAATTCTGGAAGTTGAAGTTCACAAATCTTAAAGTTGCCAAGTTTGGACACCCCTGGCATCGATTGGGGTATCCTCCTGGATCTCTTCTAGGGATTGGGAATGGAGCTAGTGTTTTGCAGTGATTATCCTTCCTTCAAAGATGATTCACACTATGCCCTGGAGACCAATATCCCCTTTCAGCTTTTCTCAAACATTATAGAAGAAAAACTTAGAATACATTATTTAGCACTTAACTGTACAGAATAATGAAGCATGTCTATTTTACTTTCTGTGAAACTGGAGTGAAGTAGACTTCAGGTGTCAATGTGATAACAAGTTTTGTGATCTTTTTCAATTCCATCAATCTAGGACTCTTTATGATTTTGTTGGCAGTTGATACCATAGCAATTTGTAATCTGAATCTAAATGCCATATAGTTAAATGCACATGCAGAGGCATGCTTAAGGTTGCAGTAAAATAAAGTTAAACAAAACAAAACCTTGGTTTCCTTGGCTCTGTTACAACATTTCCTTGAATAGCATGTCTTGGATAAGCCAACATCTTCTTTGGAAGGAACTGCTGCTTTCTGAGAATTTGAGTATCTAGAGATAAGATGACCCCGGGTGAACAGACTGTCTAATAAAGTACATTAACTCCTGCCACACAAAGCCATTTCCATCTCGTATCCAGCAGAGGAACACTTTGAATATTGCTCGATTCAAAGTATCTTGCTCAACAGAGATTCAGAAAGTGGATCAAGGACCCACTGAGGAACACATAGATCCTGCCTCATTTCTTACAAGTAGAAAGCTAATTGTACTTGTTCAAAAGTCTTTGGTTTTCTCATCAGAAATAACTCTCATGTATAAGTTCTAGTCTTACCTTAGGCATGGAAATCAGCTGGATGACTTTGGGCTAGTCATTGTCTCTTAGCCCTATGAAGAAGCAAAATGCTCCAGAAATGTTGCCAAGCAAACATTTCAGGAATCTAAGGCTGATTTGAAGGCACCAAAAGAAGAGAGCAAAAGTAGACAACTTTTAGAAGGAGTTGAATCTTCCAAAACTATGGCAAGGATAAACAATCAATTTGAGGTCCCAGGGCCATAAATAAACCTCCAAAATCTAGTTTGCATCACCAGGAGTTACTGGGAACTGGCAAGGTGGAAGATATAATTAAGCCACATATTGCATATCCTAAACAAAGTTTAACATAATTTTAAAAACCCTCCCATCAAATTCAGGAGAAAAAGAACAGAAAATTGGCACCGATTCTTGACTGTGATGTGGCCCTATCCACTGTAACTTTTCCCTTTCCCCAAAATGTTAAGCTCAGCTCCTGTTGACTGAAAGTTCTCCTCTTTCTTTAGAACTAGGCTCAGAGTAGGCAAATGTATCCAGATGGAAAGCATATGGACAGAACTAACTACTAGAGATATTTCTCCAAGTTAATATTAAGATTAAAAATAGCAGAGGGAATCAGATGTATTTTTTTTTCTTTTAACAGCTGGTCAGAAAGCAAAGCAAAAATGAACATAAAGTAGCTATCTGGGCTCATCAGCTCATTCTGTCCTGGTGAAATCATGATCTTATCACTGATGACCCTCAGGGTAATCAGTGCTCAGTTTAACGTCTGTACAAAGCATATGCACAATCCTTTCCCTGTCCCAACACAAACCTACACCTACACCACCACCCCCGTTTCCATTTAATAACTTTACATTATTAAGCTGGAATTCTAATGACAAGAGTCCTGCCCCAATTCATTTTGATATATACAACTTTGGATAAACCATTGCAGCATTCTCCGGGATTTATAACAAGCTAAAATGCTATGCTCACAATAATGAACACAAAAATTTATATATTGAACACAAGGGCCTTTTGCAGCTTCTTCTCAGCTAAGGGGAAACTAGGTATCCTGGGGATTACTGCTTGAGAATAAATTTACACACTGGTCACCATCTATAATAGTTAAAAGATGTCTGCCAGTGTTCTTGCTGTCTCTGCTTGGAACGTTAGAAAGAGCTGGACATCTCTTCTTGGCTGAGGAACAAGTCAGTGAATCAGCATTCTGCATAAATTCCATTGCTCTACAGCCAGCTTCCTCTCCATCTGGCAAGCTGAGATATTGAGGGGGAAAAATGGTGGGGTGGATGAAAAACCAACATCAAATGCAGGGAATCATCTACGTTGGATTCAGATAAGGTGGACAATGCTACTACTAGGATTGAGAGATCTCGGGCAAGTCGCTCTTTGCCTCCTTACATCTTCCACAGTTTGTGGATACTCGGTTTCTTTGTCTTGTTTACTAGGGCCCCATCCTCATGTTCTCTCTCTTACTTTCTCCTTGTTGTTTCCACCCAGGGCCTTGATTCTTTCTGTTATCCCTCTACTGGATTCCTTCTCTGCTATCTCCCTTCCCACTTGTTTCTCCTGGCTGCCCATTCTTCCTTTACTTTCTCTTCTAGTTTTACCAGGTAGCCATACCTGTCAAGTTTTGGATTTGAAAATAAGGGAAATTTTCTGACACCCGTTTGTTCCTGTTATGTTCCCGCTGTCGGCACAAATCTCATGACAACTGCTGCCACCCAGGCTACTGCACAGTTCTTGCGAGGCTACACTGACAGAGTACAGTTTGGAGTGGCAGAGGATTTTTAAAAAATTATATAATACGGGAGATTTATGGGAATATGGGAGGACGGCAGGAAAGGGGGGTAAAATATGGTAGTTTCCCAGCCAAAATGGGAGACTTGACAGCTATGCAGGTAGCAGATGAAACAGTGACAATTCCCAATCTGGTTTTGAAAAACCGAAGTTCAGCCCTGGCTGACCTTTTTGATTTGCCCAGGGGCTCTAAGAGAAAGGGCTGAGAAACCTTTAGTTACTAAAGTCACATTTAATTGTTTCTGGGGAAGATAGATGGCTATAGAGGGGAACAGTGATGCAAAATATCAAGGTCCCGTTAGGCATACTGGTAGCTGGATGGCACAGAGGCCTAGTATGAAGTCAAAATGTTGAATATAAATTCAATGAATCTAGATGGAATGGAGATGGAAAGATATCTATACCAGGCTCGCGGCAAACATATACAGGGATCATCTAAGCTAAAAAGGTATCATACCTTCATTAAGTGGTCCAGCTCTAGGTGTACCCACCCATGATTCTCCATATACTGATTACAATGACTTTCCACACAAATAAGCTTCTTAGGTCAGAGTCATACAAACTACTTTATATTAAATTAGCCCTCCCTGGTGTGACTGACTGGGTGAGATTCCTGAAATTTTCCCGCTTCTGTAGCCGACATTATCTTTTTCACACCATCTAAAGTGTGCAAAAAGATGCCTTTTAAATTAAAAAAAAATAAAAAAGAAGCACAGCAGCAATGTGGAGCTTAGTTTATACCTTGCCCAGAGACCGTGACTTGGCAGCCGAATTGGACCACAACGATTGAGCTTCAATGTTCCATTCGTCTCTTCCTTGCTGATCCTTAATGAGTTGCATATGGGGATGTTGAGTTCTTTCCTTGTGTTTGCTTTGCTTTCAGATTCTGAGCCTTGTATTTGTTTGTGTACACAAGCTCAGGACCTTGCTTGGAACAGGCTGAATTGGCAAGCTTTCTCTTGGCAGTCCTAGTAGGCTGCATATCTACCTTATGAGCTATGGATGGGTTTGCCTTGGAAAGGCATTCCCTTTAGAGCAGCTGACCGGATCTATCTCATTCTACCTTCTTCTGTAGTTTGTTATGTTTCCTTCTCCCAATGGTTAGTTTTTAACAGCACCTGGAAATGGATCTGCCAACATTTACCATGCTCCAGAAGAAGAACAGGTGTCTGGATTCTATCTTGCATTTCTGAATGAGACAGGAGGTTCCATCTGAAAGTAGTGAAGTGTTTAGCTTTGCAGCATTCATTCATTTTGTGCTCATTTTTTTTAAAGCAACACATACCATAATAGATACTGGTTGTTTAGAACCAAGGAAACATCTGAAGATAAAAATGAAGCAACTGACCCCTTTTTCTCTAATGCAGGACAGCAGTGTAAAACAATGGCTGAAGGAAATCTCTTATTATTTTGAGGAGGCTGAGGGTGACAACAAGCAGACAGATGATCTACTTAAGCAAAAGACTTTCTACTGTTTGAGTTCTGAAGCTATTTTAGGGCTCACACTAGTTTTTTCTAGACTTCCTACTTCAAAGGAGCAGAAAGCCATGCTATTAATCTTGGCTAATTATGGTTAAAGGAGGCTTTAAAAAACAAGTTTGGGGGATTTGTGTGACCCTGCAGTTGTTCTTGGGATGTCCTCCCTTGACTTAGAGAAACTAAGAGTGAACGTACAAAATACACCAAACTCATTTTAAACTCATTGTATATTTATCAGTCAATAGGGTGGTTGTATAAAATATATACAGGGATTATAACACAAATGCAACATCCCACTACTTCTGAATATATACTAAGTTAGAAGGTTCCTGACTTTTATTCTATGTATTTCCAAGCAATAGATGATTTTTGTTTTGGAGTTTTGCTTCATTCTTGGATGTAATTCTTCATTTGTATGTTTGTAACAGGAGCCAGTCATTCATGACTATGCTGAAAGCTAGATGTTCCTTGCAACCATGACCATTTCTACCACTTCCAAGTTCTTTTTAATGTTTTTTTTTAATACTGGTTTTCAGTGTTTGAATATTAACCACACAACCAACATATTTGGAGGAACCATGGGGAAGACTGACCTACAAAAGTCAAGTATAATTGAGAAGCAACAATGTTATGATAGACATGGAAGCGCTGCCATCAGCTGACACGCAACCTCATTTTGAGCCATGGGGAAAATTCTCAGGAACGGCTTAACTTTTCCCAAGCACCCTTGAAGGGAGCTTGAAAAGACCAAACTGATTACAGGCCAAAGCACTGGAGCCTGCCAAATCAGGGGGCAGCTGTTTTCTTCCTCCTGGAGTGCAGACTATACTCTGCAGCCCCCAGCTCCCTTTGCCAAAAGAGTGGCATTCAGCACCACAGGGAAATTACACAGGAGAATGAAAACCCGATGTTTCCATGCTTTTTAGAGGGGCAGAGAGGGAGAAAAACATCCAGATGTTTACAGTCTTCTGAGAGGGCTAAAGTATCCCTTAAAGGATGACTAGAAATGTCACCTTTGACAAGGAGCTTGTCTGACAAATAACTTTTTGAAACATCTATCGCATAGCACTTTCTTCTTCATCTTAATTATGCTTTTGTCACTCCATGATTTATACACTATCCAAATGTTATTTAACAAAAGTTTACAGAATTATAGAATATGGCCCATCTTGCCATCATCTCTTGTACTGCCTGTATTTTGCAAGACCGTCACCCCTCGGTGACTTCTATTCAAGGTCTTTCTAACCTTGGCAACCATGATTTAATCTATTAGCTTTCCCTCTCGCTTTTGGCCTAACAGAATGCTTGTACATTTTTCCACAACTGCATTAATCCATCTCTGTTTCTGTGATAGTTTAGTTCTCCACCCAATCCCTCACATTGAATGAGATTCCTCTGCAACAGCATTTTGTGTCCCAAAATATTCCAATATATAATTCACAGGCATTTGTTAAAACATATCACACGTCAAAGTGTATTGGACATGTTGCTTCTAGTAAATGCCTCCAGATCTGTTGAAATGTTGGGATCCCAACCCTCCATAAATCCTTAAAGGAAGATGGATGAATCCCTTGGTATGCTATGGGCAAAGCATCCAAGTTCAGCTCTAATAATCAGATTTTTCTTTGCAAAAATAGATTAATTTCCGCAAACCGAAAACTGGCCTATGTCTGCTCACTCCATCCAATTGGCTTCAAAGATCTGATACTAAGGCAGTATGTCCTGCCATCCAATCTACAACTGTCATAAAGGAGCACTTAACAAATGTGCAATGCACTACATTTTAGCCTATCTTTACCCAACACATAAATCTGGAAATTGAGATTCTCCCCAAATTATTATTTTGGCAATCCTAAATCATGTTTTCAGGCATGATGAAGTGCAGCTATATAGTACTGGACTAAAACTAACAAGTCCCAAGTGTTGAATTAAGGACAAGAAAAACCACCCAGTACACCTTAGGCTCCATGAGAAAATCTATAAAAGTGATATTATGATGATGACTAGATCATACACATGATACAGGTTATAAATCAAATTACATTTGAACATAGAAAGTAAACCCAGGCACAAAGTATATTTCCATGAAGACAGTAAAAGTGAGGTTCAAATTATTGTGTGTCAGTGAAGAAAAACTTATTTTGATACTGTTATTGTTTACTCCTAGTTGTCTGAATTAAGGAAAGCAATATTTCTGCAAGTTAGATAAGAATTATTAAGGCTCACACTTATTAGAAAGAAAATTGAAAGTACTGTACATTCAAATTTTAAATATGTCTTTCAAATGAAGGAGAGCTGTTTTCCTCCTATAGATTTACGCCTATATTAAATATATTTACGCCCATATTAAATATATCATGCAATGCAGTTTTGAAAATAAACATATTTTTAACATCAATTTACATGTACAAACACTTTGTTTGCCATATAACTAAAACAAAGTGCCTTAGTTCTCTGAGTTTATGTCAAATTTTATGTCTTATATGCACAGGTGATCAGCCAGTATAACAGAATTGAAAGTTTCGTAGGAACAACAAATCCTGGCTCTGTAGTATTCCTACAGATTTCACTTATGAGTGCCCACTGCTTTCTTGCTGTCAGATGGGGAATGCTCTGATGTCATTTGCACACAAATATGTCACTTCGGTCCAGATGTTCACTGAAAAAGTTCCATGGAACAAAAGAAAAATTAAACAGATCTAACCTTTCGCTTTTGAAACTTATTACTTTCTTTTGGAGAGATTTCCCCTTGAAACGTGGCTGTTTATTTAACACTGTCTCTGGCTAAAGCTGGAAACTTGCTATTTCAACACAGGAATTTCTCTCAGTGAAATATATTAAATAAACACAACCAAAGTGTCTGTTTATGTCGGCACTATTAACTGCTGATGTTGAAGTAGAGCCATTCGGTTGGCTTCCCTCTCCACAGCCATTTGTCACTGATTTGTGTTAGAAATATACTTCCTTATGATAGAACGATGGAAAGTTTTGAGCCATTAACTGCTGCCCTTCAGTTAATTGCCCCTGTTATTTCAAGTTCCATCCATTAATTACTGCACGTTCTCAACTACTCATGTTCTCTCGTGTTCTCTTGTAAGGAAAATAACTGACCAAGCTAATCCTAATTCTAGAGTCTCTGCAAGATTTTATATATTTTTTTCTTTCATAAATTAGCCTATGATTACAAAGCCTTTATACAATCATTTTGCTTATGGCTGCAGACCAGCAATTGAAAACCTTCAGTTTAAATGAATGTCAGTTTATCCAGGAAGAAAGATTGCTTCTTTACTGTTAATCTCTTTCTAAGCAAGGCTACTGCAAGCACCGTATAGGCTTAAAGATTTTCTTAATTCCACTATTTACAAACTGGATTTTACTTTCAAAAACAGTGGATTCTGGTTCTGACATAACAAACAACTTGAAAACAAACGAACTATATGCAGGTGCCAGAATGAATATTGAGGGTGTGTTGCACCTTCAAGTCAGTTTTTGATTCCAGGCAACTGCCTGAATTAGCCTCTGCAGTTTTCTTGGCAAGATTTCAGAAGTGGTTTGCCATTGCCTCCTTCCTAGGGCTGAGAGTCAGGGACTGGCCCAAAGTCAGTCACATGGCTTTGTGCACATGGCAGAATTAGATCTCAGTTTCCCAGTTTCTAGCCTGCTGCCTTAACTACTACACAAAACCAGCTCACAATGTTAAGAGTGCCATTAGCAAAATATCGCCTTCCCTTCCCTCATCTGAAACTAAGGCTTTTCTTTAATTTCACAATGGTTGTTGGTATTGCTTGGGCAATGACTCAGTGGATTACTAAAGCTGAGCTAAGAAAATTGGGACTGACAAGCAGGGCCAGCCCTACCATTAGACAGGATAAGAAGGCTGCCCGAGGCAGCAGATTAAAGGAGCACCACTGCTAGTTGTTTAATTTGTTTAGTTTCTGTTTCGTCCTGTCAAAATCTTGAAATTGGGGACCATAAATTTTCACTTCAGGTAAGAACAGTTTTGGTTCTGGATCATAGAAAGCAAAAAATGTTTGCTTTTTTTTCCAGACAATCTTCAAAGCAACTTAGAAATCAGCCAAGGGTGAGTCCCCTATCATTTTTCCTCACTGGTGACTTTGCCACCATATGAAGATCACAAGATAGTCTAATCTGATGAAGCCAAAAATCCATCTAGTCCAACATTTAGCGTCATATCAGGGCTAAACAGATGCCTTCAAGAAGCTCAGCAGCATGAATGGTCCTTTCTATTTCTATTAGTGTGGGGGGAGGGGAGAGAGAGACATAATTTCAAGTCAATACTGTGAAAACATTGGAAAGTAGATCTTTGGAAAAGTGGCTACTTACAATTCCCATTTCTAAAACCATAGAAATAAAGAGAAATCTAGAGTCAGCACACAATGTCACAAATCGCATACAAACCTCAGTTTGTTAATCCTGTTAGTCACAGCAAACTCCACAGTAAGAAAAAGTAAGGAAGATCAAAAGCAATAACAAGATTTACTAACTTCCCATTCCTTCCCTGCAGCATTTTCCTGCCTCCATGACACAATTACTGCTGTGATGAAATTTCCCTTATCACTTTTTTTTTACATGTTTCTTTTCCTTGCAAAATAATGTCTGTTTTTCTACCTTATTTTCAGGAGAACTGTGTTCAATTTTGGGGGTTGAAGTTTCTAGACATATTTACAGCAGAAATGATGAAAAGCACTATGCATTTGTAACTTACCTTTCCACAATTTCGAAGTCCTGCCTGGGTGCCCAGACTTCCCCAGGTGTGCCCTAATGGCAACGTGGGAATACAGGTAAGGAAAATGCAGTTAGTTGAGAAGATAATTATGCCACAAAAGTCAAGATGATCACACACACCAACACGTATGCACATAGACAAAGCCACTATTTCCCCCTAAATAGACAAGTACACCATCACCACATTCTCTCCATGAGAATTTCACCAAAATTCTATTCAATTTTAAATATTTTTTTTTTTAAAAAAACATTTCATACACTAAAGGAGAGTTGATAAGAAAAACTATAAGGGAGGATTTGTGGGCTTTTGTTTGTTTGGGGCAAGCTGGCAATTCTTTACGAGAAGAGAGAGAATAAAATCCAGGCTGCTCCCCGCTTTGTCAACTTTTAAGCACACATCTGTGGAAACATTAAAAGGGCATCTGAACAACTTTCTTCCCTCTCCAAACATATGTGAATCGTACCTTGCAACCATACAATGTTGAGTCTTGGCAGAAATAAAGAAAAATAAGAAAATGGGTCACAGAAAGCCTTAATACCCTCCATGATTGGTGGGTAAGACAAATAAGAATGGACTATAGCAAACTATGCAGTGAGGAAAAACAGACTGGGAAATGCACATGCTTTTTTTTTTTTTTTTTTTTTTACAATAGGATTGCCAAGTAGGTAGATGATAACCATGGCTTTTATTCTAGGAAGGAAAGCCACTTGCATGCTTGTTTTGAAACATAAATTCACCCTGTTCTAAGAATAATAGGAGATGGGGGGAGGAGTTTCTAGGAAACAAACACAGAGGAGGTTTGGTTGCCAATGCAGGCCAGAAGCATCAGTGCTTCCAAACAATGAAACTGCCAGCCAACTGAAAATCTGGCTGAGTGAATCTAGAAATTATGTTAAAGTTAGAATTTATGTTAAGGTGATGAATCTTGCCATTGACTACTGTAATGCAAATATCCAGGAGTCTCTTTCTGTAATTAATCAAATAACTATTTATTTAATAAAGTCTTTTAAAAGATACTCTTTCTCTAAGTCTGTTCCTAAGAAGCGCCTCAATCACCTATGTGACAAGGAATCAGTTAGAACTCCAAGGGAGGGTGCTTTTATAGCTTCCCTTTGGCAGTTGGCCCGTGATATCAGCAAGGAGAGGAATTTGAATCATAACTCACCCTTTGATTGGGCCATTCAAATATTTGAATAAATAGTTTAGCACTAATAACAGCTTAGTGCTGACATATTCACAACAGTAAACTAGATAAGTTAACTACTATCTTTGGGTAACAGTTGTCCAAACTGGAGTAGCTGATTGTGCTATTGGGGGACAGTGTACAAATCTTCGGTCTCTGCTCAGTTCAATCTCTTTCTTTCTTTCTTTCTTTCTTTCTTTCTTTCTTTCTTTCTTTCTTTCTTTCTTTCTTTCTTTCTT
>JANHFR010002002.1:339970-357448 GCA_032468015.1 Mimophis mahfalensis | reverse complement strand
CTTTCTTTCTTTCTTTCTTTCTTTCTTTCTTTCTTTCTTTCTTTCTTTCTTTCTTTCTTTCTTTCTTTCTCTATATGAAAAAGAGATGACAGAAAGATTCTTGAGTTGAAAATTGTGCAATTTACTTTAGAGATCATCTAGTTTATCCTTTTCAGTTGCCCCTTGTTGCTTTCCAGTTCTGACTCCAATTATCTGTCAGCCTGCCCTTTCATAGTTGAAAATACTGCAAGATACTGGAAACACAATTCTGACTGAGTAGTACTTTTTAGTGTCACCATCCACCTCTACATCTAGGAGTAAAAAGGTATGTTGGATATGTTCACTGCCTTGAGTTATTCATAAAAATAATAAAGGTGGGATCCAAATAAATAAAAATCAATTGGATAGTGACACACTTTGAACCTCTTTTAAGATAATGAAGGAATTAGCTCATTATGAGTGTTCACTCTGCAAAGAAAAAATATATTATCCAGAAGGGGTGGAAGGAGAGAAAGTCTTGAAATGTTTAAGAAGCATTGTTGAATCTGCAATCTGCAAATTTTAGAAGTTACACTCAGACATTTTGAGGTAGCATCAGATTAGGGAGGAATAGTACATGTATGACTGAGCTAGACAGATAGGTAAGAAGCAGTTTCTACCTGCTTAAGACACTAGTGATTTTGCACCATTTAGTGCAGAAAGCATGGGATTCTTAGCATTTGTTCATGATGCCTCTAGATCTCCATTGAGATAAGCACAAGATGCTTTCTTTAAGACAACAATAACTGTACAAAATTTCTATAAAGGAAGAAAAGATTAATCTCATAGGGTCAAAGAGTAGTATGTTCCCTTATTTCAACAAGTAAACTGTATTTTTTTAAATAGAGGCAGATTTCCAATGTGATTGGAACTACATGGTTGACTAGACAAAGCTATGAATTTTCAATTGCCTGTATCTAACAGACTTGTCATGATTTTTGAGGGACTCAAAATAGTTATCAGTGGTATCCTTAACATCAAATATGAGATCATATGTGTCTTCTCCAGCAGGGAGACTGTTGAACAATGGGGTGCGAAAAGACTTCAGACTGAATTTGGTCTTCCCAATTTGCAATAGCTTAAGTATGTTCTTAAGTATGTTCTAACAGATCAACGTGGACCAGGTACTTTAACTATCTCAAAGCACTTGGTTTGTTCTCTTCCTTGATTAAATCCATAACAGAATTAAAACCCACCAAAAGTCCAAATACATTTTCCAAGTAGAGATTTATGGGATATCCCAAGCATGGATTAAAAAACTGGAATTTCCAATAAAACCACATCATATCCTTCCTTAAAATGTTAAAATGGTATTAACACATCTGATATTAAACGTGATTCATCAAAAAAGTTGTATTTGGGCTGTAGTAGACTCACTAGAGAAGAGAGTTGAAAGGATGGGTATGAAATTTTCTGTGTTGGAAGTGTAAAAAAATGTTAAGTATTCACTGATCCCTATAATATGGGCATGTGATCATTTCATATTTTAAAAAATAGCATATTTTTAAAAAATAGCATATTTAGATTTATGGGGAAATCTTGAAATGTTAAATATGTTAATATTGAATTATATATCCCTCCAAACTTTTTAAACTGATATTTTACCAGGATCAAGCATGGTTGCATCAAGCATGAGGGTAACTGAAAGAATCATATTGATAAATTGGAAATATGTTACTACTCCGGATATCCAGGAATGATTGTTGGAAATGTGTGATCAATCTGTTTTTGAAAAAGGCAATATTTTCTCTTAATCAAAAGATGCAGCAATGTGTGTTACATAGTAGAGATTTTGTAGAATCTATAGTAGAAACAGTAGAGTCTTCTGCAATGCTGACCATTTTGCTCCTTCCCTTTAAAAAAAAACTGGGAACTTTTGATATTTTCAATTTGCAAGAAGTTACATGGGATAATTTGTACAAATATGACATCTGTTTACTTACCCACTAAGAATGCATCATATCCCATCTTTAGTAAACTCTGTGTTAAAGAAACATGTAATCAATATTGGAATCTTGGCTGCTATGCATGACTCAGCTCATTTCTTCTGAAAAACCCTTCAGAAAATTACAGGCAGGAATTTGTAGGCCCTAGCAGTGTTGCTGGTGTCTTTTCACAATTGCTGAAATTGTCTAGAATTGACTAGAAAATGACTTGGAGCATGTAATACACTGGGCTGGTTTGATGGCCTCCTGGATAAATGTCATGTTATGTAGGAATGACCTTGAGGGAGAAGGAAAAGAGATAGTTGCTGCCTAAGAAATGATCTGACAAGAGTGGCAGGAACCCTCCATTTTTAATGGTCAGAGGAAGAAACTTAGGAAGGACCCACCCTAATTAATCAGTGGGTTAAAAGTGATTGTGGTATCTTCAGACTTGCAATATTCTGTTAAATTTGGGGAAACTCACAATAAACGTGATAAGTTAGCCAGCAGAGACTTACTGATAGCAGCTCCTTGGATGTGGAGACATCTCTAAGTTCTTCATGGTATTCTGCTTTGAATTAGATCTCATTTTGTTAATTAAATCCCCCTTGGGTTTATTCATGAGTAATAGGATTATTTTATTTCTCATCCTTCAAGAGCTGGGGTGTCAAACTCACATCGTCACGCATAGCAGCATCATGTGACGTATCAGGACTTTTTTCCCCTTCACTAAACCGGGCATGGGCATGGCCAGCCCACAGGCCAGGAGTTTGATAACCCTGTTCTAGAGCAGCCAAGCCAGCGAAGATTTTCTGCATGGATACTGATAAGAATCATGGAAAATGCTAAAATGCTTTTTGAAAGGAGTGGGAAGACCCTTCTGTGTACAGCCTATTTTATTAGGAAAATTGTTAAATACCATTTTTAGAGGAGATGGATGTGATAGAAGGAGACTCAGCACACAAAGTTATTCCAGTGTGGACTCGTTTATTCAGCAGACTTCACAGGATGCATACTATCATACATTAGAGCAGTGGTGGTCTTAGGCGACCCCTGTGAAAGGGTCATTCAACCCCCAAAGGGGTCCCGACCCACAGGTTGAGAACCACTGCATTAGAGTAAATGTATGGGGGGAGATGACCGGTCTTGTTGATGTCATTTGGGAGGAGTTTGATCCTGTTATTCCAGAGGAAGTAGACAGGATCATGGGCAGACTGTGTGCCACCATGTGTTTATTGGACCTGTGTCCCTCCTGGCTGGGAGGTCACATGAGGCTGGCTCCAGGCAGTGGTTAACGCATCCTTGGGTGAGGGAAGCTTCCCCTCCACCTTGAAGGAGGCGGTGGTGAGGACCCTCCTCAAGAAGCCTGCTCTGGATCCAGCTATTTTAAACAACTTTCGTCCTGTCTCCAACCTTCGCTTTGTTGTGAAGATTGTTGAGAGCGTGGTGGCTTGTCAGCTTTCATTGTTCCTGGAGGAAATGGATTATCTGGACCCGTACCAGTCGGGTTTCAGGCCCAGGTACTGCACAGAGATGGCATTGGTCACACTGGTGGATGATCTCTGGTGGGCTCGGGACAGAGGTTATTCCTCTGTCCTGGTCCTATTAGACCTCTCAGCGGCTTTCGATACCATCAACCATGGTATCTTGCTGCGATGCCTTGAGGGGTTGGGAGTGGGAGGCACTGTTTTGTAGTGGTTCTCCTCCTACCTCTCAGGCCACTCGCAGTCAGTGTTGGCAGGGGGGCAGATGTCATCCTCGAGGCCTCTCACTTGTGGAATGCCTCATGGGTTGGTCATCCTCCCTCCACTCCTGTTCAACATCTATAGGAAGCCACTGGGTGAGATCATCTGTGGTTTTGGGGTGAGGTATCATCAGTATGCTGATGATACCCAGCTCTTTATCTCCACCCCTAACCAACCCAGTGATGCCCTCGACATGATGTCCCGGTGCCTGGAAGTGGTGCGGATCTGGATGGGGAGGAACAGGCTTCGACTCAACCCTTCCAAGACTGAATGGCTGTGGGTACCGGCATCTTGGACTGTCCATGATATTCCACCTTTGGTTATGGGGGGGGATGTTAAAAAAAAAACCCAGACAGGGTGCGCAACTTGGGCATCCTCCTGGATGCACAGCTTAATTTGGAAGATTGTTTAGTAGCCATGACCAGGGGGGGCATTTGCCCAGGTTCACCTGGTACTCCAGTTGCACCCCTTCTTGGACCGAGATGCCCTATGCATGGTTACTCATGCACTCGTCACCTCTCATATAGACTACTGCAATGCTCTTTACATGGGGCTGCTCTTGAGGAACACCCGGAGGCTTCAACTGGTGCAGAATGCGGCCACGCGGATTGTGATGGGAGCGTCCCGATACTGCCATGTTACACCCCTCCTGTGCAAGCTGCATTAACTCCTGGTTGCCCTCCAAGTGAGATTCAAGGTGCTGGTGATCACCTATAAAACCCTACATGGCTTAGGCCCGGGGTACTTGCGGGAACATCTGCTGCCAGCAACAGCTTCCCATCACCCAATGCGGTCCCACAGAGAGGGCCTCCTCTGGGTGCCGTCAGCCAGACAATGTTGGCTGGTGCCCCCCAGGGGGAGAGCTTTCTCTGTGGGCGCACCCACCCTTTGGAACCAGCTGCCCCTGGAGCTCCGGATGGCTGCTGACCTCCGGTCCTTACATCACAATCTGAAAACGTGGTTATTCCAACTGGCTGGCCTGGACTGATAGGGGTTTTTAGTGTTGCCATGTTTTAATTTTTTAACTTAAATTTAATGAGATATCAGTTTAATTATTTTTTAACTTTTTTATTGTGTGTTTTTATTGTTGTGAGCCGCCCTGAGTCCTTCAGGAGATGGGGTGGCATAAAAGTCTTATTAAATAAACAAACAAACAAACAAACAAACAAACAAACAAATGCATAGACACAGAGAGGAATGGACAGACATGCACAATAGGAAGCAGCCCCTTTTATAGGGGAGCTGGGATAACTGTTTGAGCAGATGCTCAGGAAGGGATTGCAACATTTAGGTGTGAAGACTCAGACTACTCTCAGACAGCCTGTCACCAAGTTGGAGTTAGTGTGGTGGTGTCTCCCAGGCAGCCATCTTAACTCATACAAAAAACATGCAATTCAGTGATCATTATTAAATCATATTTAACAAAAATTAAAGTGATAATTCATCTTCACTCCTGACTTTTCCTCTTGAGCTCTGACTTTGACTGCCCTGCTGGAAAATTTGAGATGTCATGGTCATCTTCATGTATACAAGGAAGAAAAAAAGTTCCTGTAAAATTTATTAGTAGCATTACAGATCAAAAGAGGTAAAATGCAAAGATGTAGATAATTGGAAAATCTTCATAAAGGAGTCTGCCTTATCTTGGAACCTAAAGACAAATTGAAACCACGTGTTTTTATTTTTCAGAGTTTGTTTGAATGACTAGTTGGTCCAGTTCTGGTATTACAGATAAATATAAAAATGACACATAGAAGCTTCTCAGGTGTCCATCCACCATCAATACCCAGATACCGGATGATGCATGTATATTGGTCGCCTGGGTTTTATTTCCTCTAATATGTATAAAGTACAATATTTCTGCTCTAATTTAGAATAAGTTTCCCTAAGTGGGCATCTACATGTAAGATTTGCGGATAGGGTGGTATGATTCCTCTTTTTGGGGGGGGGGGCAATGTAAGCATTGTTAGGAGCATTGAAGCAAAGGTTTGAAGGAAAGAAATCCCTCAGGTCTGATGTCATCTTTTTAAAAGACCTATTTAATTTCAATCAGTAGGGAAATACTGTAAGAAGCAGAACTGCAATGAAGAATCCATAGACGAGCAATTTCACACAGTTTTTATCCTGAAAGTACAGAGGCAAGAATTACCTGTATTCAGGATTTGAAAATCAGCCAATTAAATTAGGACTTTAAATATCATCAGGAACCAATGAAGTTATGAAAGTTGTGGAAGTGATATGCATTCTTGAACTCCAATAGGGCAATCACAAAAGAGATTGCTACTGGACTTAAGTATGCTTGTTTTTTCATCAAGACAAAACTGCAAAAGCAACAGGGAATCAGTATGGAGAATGTGCAGAGGTGATAGTCTTAAGTATCTTGATAGTCAGTAAGGGATGAGTTAAATAAATATTCTGCTTAGAAGAAATGTTTTTTAAAAGTTGTTCCTTTCTGTGTGCATTTGTTTATTTAATTTTATTTATTAACAACCCCAATCAAAGACCAGAAAGCCAAAACAACAGCAAAACCAAAGAAAAATGAATTGTATGAACAAATATGTATGTATGTAAATGTGAAAATTAGTACTCGTAGCTAATAAAATAGTGCTGAATTTGTGATGAAATAAAAGAAGTTTCCTTATGGTGGGATTCCATGTTATCAATTATATTATAGAGACTAAATTGTGCTTTGCTGAACTAAGATTTACTGAATGAATTATTGTTGGCTGTGTTCATTCAACATGCCAAATTATAAAATGAGTCGCAAAGATCATGTTCAAACAGCATGTTAAGCCAAAATCAAATACACTTTATAATGTATGAACCCAGGAATCATTTTAATCATAATATTTGGCATCCAGCATAAATAATTCTTTTTATAAAAAATAAATCTTTATTAGATATTTACAACATAAAAGAGAGACTTTAAAAAAAGAAAGAAAAAGACACACATTTACCGACTAGGGGTAGATTCACCCCCTACATAATGAAATAAAGAAAAAAAACCACATCCCAGTGCATATCATAATCATTTCGAACTTACTGTATTTATACCATTTCCCAAATGCTCATTATATGGTTTCATACATAAACAATCAATTGCAAATGGCTAATCTAAATGATACTTCTACTTTGTACCCTTTAATAATCTCCCTTCTACCCACATATACCATCTATCCTACCTCTTGTTAAATATCGAGTCCTGTTTATCCTTTAGTACGTATGTCAACCTATCCAACTCCACACACTGCAAAATTTTACTAATAACTAACTGGTCTGATGGGATATCTTTTTGTTTCCAAACTTGCCCATAGGCTATTCTTGTAGTAATATGCACAAAGAGATATCAATCTGCCTTTCTCACATCCCCGGGGTTTATCCCCAACAAATACACCTCAGGCTTTAACTGGAAGTTCATCCACGTAATTTCTAAGAGCCAACCTCTGAGTTTCTTCCAATAGGTCTTTGCATATGTACATGTCCACCACTGATGAAAAAAAGTGCCTGTGGCTGAACCACATTTCCAGCATTCTTCTGGGGCCCCTGGAAACATTTTCTCGATCCTTGCCAGTGGAATATGCCACCTATAAATCATCTTATACATGTTCCCTTTGAAGGACATTGCCAGTGTCATTTTTATATTTTTATTCCATATTTGTTGCCATTTGTCTAAGTCTACCACGTATCCAAAATTTCTCTGGCAGGCAATCATTGGATCCTTAACTATCTCTTCTGCTAACAGGAGATAAGAGGAAATTATAGGTCTCACCCGCTTCTAACAGGATCTTGTCAAGCTCTTGTGGGGAAGTATATATTCCATACTCTGCCTTATCTCTTTTAAACCTTGTCTGGATTTGAATGTATGCCCACCAATCTATACTAACTCCCCTAAGTTGTAGATCTAATTTGGATCTAAGATTGCCCCCCTCATCCAGTAATTCCTTATACAGTATGTCAATACCTTATCTAAGTTGTACACAGTCGGATATGTTATCACTTCTAATATTGCAAACCAGTACGGAATCTTGCTATACGCCAAACCCTTAACACTTTCCAATACTCTGATTAAACAGCCCCTGATGTAATGGTTAATAAAGTATTTGTATTGGCTGGTTTTGTTTGGCCAGAGGAAAAAGTGCCACCCCTGTTGTAGGTCATGCCCTTCTATTGTCAATATACGCCTTCTTCTCAAAGCTACCCAGTTCTTTATCCAAACCAAGGCAGAGGCTTGGTAATACAGCTCCCTATGTGGGAACCCCAAGCCTCCCTTGTTTTATGCTCCTGCAGCATTTTCCTTTTTATACGTGGTTTCTTCCCTTGCCAGACAAATTTTCTGACAATCTGATTCATTTTCTTAAAAAACCCTTTTTCTAATCTTGCAGGAGCCGTTTGGAAAAAGAACACCCATTTTGGCAATACATGGGCTTTGATCACTGCTATTCTCCCCAACAGAGATAGCTGAATGCTTTTCCATCTGGTTAAATCTTGTTCCATCTCCAACAGTAATTTTTTTATAATTATTCTCCTTTATTGAGGAGCATCTGGAAGTCAACCAGATGCCCAAATATTTTACTTTTTTTGTAATTTGAATCCCCAATATCTCTTGCAACTGGTCTTTTTGATATCCTGTAAGGTTTTTAGAGAGAATCTTTGTCTTGTCTCTGTTCATTCTTAGACCCACAACTGTGCCAAATTCTTCAATTTTAGATAATAAATTCGTACCCAAAATCAAAGGATCTTCAAGTATAAAAACTAAATGGTCCGCAAAAGCCTGTAATTTATATTCCTCTCTCCTAATTTTTAATCCTCTTATTCCAGTATCCTGCCTAATTTTGCACAACAATGGTTCCAATGTTAATATGAATGGTGATGGAGAAACTGGGCATCCCTGCCTAGTACCCCTACATATCTTAATTTCCTCTGTTACTTCCCATTCAGCAATACCTTAGCCGACTGTGTTGTGTAAAGCACCTGAATAGTCCATATAAATTTTGGACCAAATTCCATCTCCCTAATTTGATACAACATAAAGTCCCAATTCACCATATTGAAGGCTTTTTTGGCACCGAGGAACATCATGGCCATCTGTTTTTCTGGATGAATTTCATATTATTCTAACGCATTCATGATAATCCTCACATTGTCCCTCAAATGCCTATTTGGCAAAAAGCCATTCTGATCCCAATGAATAAATTCATTTAGAAACAGTTTGAGCCTTCCTGCTAAGATTGAAGTAAATAATTTGTAGTCCGAATTCAGTAACAAGATCGGTCTATAATTCCTTATCAATGTAATATCAGCGTCTGCCTTAGGGAGCAACGTGATGTAGGCCCCCATCCAGGACCAGGGGACTTTACTCTCTACCAAAACTTCATTAAATAAATCTTTAAAATGCATTTTTAATATATTGAATATTCCTTTGTATAACTCCGCTGGGAGTCCATCTGATCCCAGGGATTTCCCACATTTTTGCCTTCTAATGGCAGCTTCAATTTCCTCCTCCGCCCTCAATGCTGAAAGCATCGTTAATTGGTTCTGGAACTTTCACCAATTCTAATGTTTCCCAATAACTTCTTATTTCTCCTGCTTTAATTCCATCTTTCTCGTAGAGTGTTCCGTAGAAATCTTGAATCATCCATTTTTTCCCCTTCTACACTCCCCACAAGAGCTCCGTTTGCATCCTGTAGCCATTCTACCTTTTTCTCCTCTGCCTTCTTCCTCAGTCTATATGAAAGCCATTTGCCTGCTTTGTTTGTATGTTCAGAAAAGATTTGCCTTCCCCTCTTAATTTTCATTGCCAACTCCTCCTGACCCATCTTCGAGAGCTCATGCTTAAGGAGTTCTTGTCTTTCTTTAACCTCATCATTGGTGGGATCTTTCTGCAGGACCCTCTCCTCTTCTCCTAATCTTTCCAACAGTTCAGTCCTTCTCGCCTTCTCCGTCCTCCACTTGTTTGCTGAATATTTTATTATAAAGCCCCTTATTACCGCTTTCATTGTATCCCAGACATTTTGTGAAGAAGTATCTTCCCTCCTATTTTCTTTATAAAAAAAAACTTCCAGTTCTTTTTTCAACCCAATAACAAATTCCTCATCCCTCATTAACTCCGTTCTCATTATCCATCGCCCCTTACATCTCCCTCCTTTCCAGCTCACCATCACCGGATTATGGTCAGCCCATGTATTCACACCTATCTTTATGTCTCTAACCAGTCTTTGTAATTCAGGCGTTGACCAAACCAGGCCTTTCCTGGACCATGATCTATGCCTGGGGGAGAAATATGTGAATTGTTTCTCTTCCGGGTGTAGACTTCTCCATATATCCTGTAAACCTACCAGTAATTCTTCCCTTATTTAATTACATATCACTGGCAACATCCTTCTAACTCCCCTCTTATTTTCCCCTAAACCTGCCCCCTTGGAGTGATCTTTGGTTACATCCAGAATTGCATTGAAGTCCCCCACCAAACAGATACGCTCATAGCCTAATTCATCTAATATCCTGTATACCACACTAAAAAAAGCTTTCTGGTTGCACTTTGGGGCATAGATATTCCCCAACAACACTTTCTTCTGGCAAATTTTTACCTCCACCAGCAGGATCCTCCCTTCCTCATCAGCATAAATCTGTCAGGCCTCTAGATGCTTCTTTACATATGTCTCTACCCCCAGCATAAATAATTTTGATAACATGTCTTCTCTGGATCTTTCTGGAGCTCAAGGCAGAGATCTTTTATATCCCCTAATATCTATTGGAGTAGCTAGGGTCTAAATCTGGGGCAACGTATATGTCATACCGTTAAATTATAAATCCTCCTGACTTTCTACTTTGCAAATTGTTAGGCACATCTTTTACTATGAGCTTTGTCCATACATGCCTGCATTAGTTGTTTATGGTGTATTATCTCTATGAAAGAGTGCAATCTATAGTTTGCTGCTGATTGACATAATCCTTTGTGACAGTTTGCGTACACTTCAGGACAAGAAGAACATGAGGCTGTCAGAACTATTGTAACAGCTGATCCCCAAGTGGGCTAACCATCCAGCTAGTTTTGGCGGGCAGAATAGGGGGAGGGTCACAAAGCACCCAAGGAATAGCTGTGAAGCACTGTCCAGAATTACATTCCAGCTTACAAATACATCCCTTGCTGGTTCTCTGAATGGGAATTTCACCTTCAAGAGCTGGTTGCACAAGGTGGTAGTTTACCATCAAAGGAGATCCAGGTGGTTTCATTGAGGGAATGAATGCAAAATTACTTTGTAACAGGGCAAAGAGTGCATGCTGCTAACCAATGGTGCACCAACAAGAGTCACCCTGTCATGGAGATAGGCAGCATCTACATTTAATAAATAAATAAAATAAATAACATGTTGCCTGAAAAATATTTGTAATGACAGTTTCGTGTCAAAACAAGATTCAAAGCACTTGACCAAGTGCTAAGTGAGCGTCTGTGTTGATCTCTAGGCAGGTGTGTGGGGCGGGGAGTGGAAACTGATGACAAAATCATGATACATATTCTTGTATCAGCCACTAATCCATCCAGCCTTCCTTCCAAGCCATACAATATATGGTACTTGCCTAGATTTCCAGCATGCAGACACTTAAAAATATTGTTTTGACAAATAGTAGCATGGTTTCTTCTGTGAAAGTACTGGAGTTCTATTCTCCTGGCCTCTTGCTTCATTACACTATTGAAAATCAACAATAATGTATTTTGAAATGTAGAAACAATAACATCACAATTTTAAAAGCACACACAAAAAGGACAAGTTAGGTTACTGTACTGAAAGAATCTTGCTAGTGAAAGCCAGTGGAATGTGAGCAGAGATGGAACAGAGATAATGACTGTCCCTTGGGGAACAGTCTGCCAGGTCTAGGGGATGTTGGTGTTTGTTTATTTGTTGATCTTAACCAATTTGATTAATTCATGGTTGCAGCTAGTGTATCATGGAATCTTTCAATTTCCCTGTCAGCTGTCTCAACAAATGAAGCCAAGGATAGTTTCTGCTTAGAACGGGGATGTCAACCTTATGTCATGTGACATTTTTTTTTCCCCTTCGCTAAACCAGCCATGGCCAGCATGTGAGGCATCTGGCCCTCAGATGAGGAGTTTGACAGCCCTGGCTTAGAGGTTTAGGTGGTGGCAGGTCTGACATTCCCCTAGCATAGTGTTCTACATTGGTGTCACATATACACATTATTTCCTATCTCAGTGTATTATTTGAATAATATTCTAATACTGTGCAAAAATCTTCCTCACAATTTCTCAGAGGGGTTCTTCTTCCATAGTCGAGGTATCTGTTTGCTTCTTTATTCTCCGGGAGCATGAGGCGGCCTTTTGACTTTCTTTTGGTGCTTTTGTTCTTACTGCATTATCAAGGGTAGCAGACTTTGCCTTTGGCATCATTTTCTCCTAGATGTCTTTCTGTCCCTCCTATTTGGCTACTCACAGTTCTCAGTCCGAAAAGGTGGTAGTGATGGGACAGTAAAAGGAGCTAGCATTTAAAGGAAAGGAGGGAAGCCAGGGAAACACTAGAGCTCTGAGAGGAAAATTGCACAGTGAAAAGCTGGTCATCACTACCGTCTGAAACTTTTGCAGCTTACCAAAGCTTTTACTTTCTGATCATTGGACAAAAATGTCACAGTTAATCACTGACTAAGCAAAGGGTGGTCTTAATATTTTGATATTAGGAATAAGACTGAAATTGCATGGTAGCATAATAAATCCAGTTTGGTTTAGTGTTTAAAGTGCTGGCCTGGAAATCAGGATATTGTGAGTTCTAGTTCTGTCTTAGGCCTGAAAGCTGGCTGCGTGACTTTGGATCAGTCATACGCTTTCAGCTCAATGTACCTTAACAGGGTTGCTGTTGTGGGAAAAATAGGAGGAAAAATAGAGTATGAGGTAAGTTTGCATCTTAAATTACTTATGCAGTAATAAAGGCAGATGGGATAAAAATCTAATAAATATATAACAATCATTTCAGTAGCAGAAAAACGGTACCCTGTAATAAGCAAGTGACAAAAAAAACCCATTCAATTGTTACTGATTATTCTTTCATCCTCTTCATTTATTTCCATAGCATTTTATTAGATTGTCAGAAATTAAAGGATTACAGATATGTATTCTGTACCAATTTTGTACTGATGAAGTAATGGAATGATTGCAAGGTCATTTTCAAATCAGTAAAAGCATGTGTGACACAGGATGCTCAGCTATTTTTAATGCTTCATTGTGGTCAATGTGTCATTCCTTGGTAATGCTGTAATTAAATGAAAAAGAAAATATAGATGCTCAATCCATATAATGTTGGTACTTTTTTTAAAAAGGAGTCAGCAATGATAGCTCTCCAGAGCAATGATAGCTCTACATAAATCTTGTTACTTAAAAATAAAAAAGTACTGATTTTAATAGAAATCTGTTGTTGGTTGAATTCTTAAGTTGAATATTGATATAGCTTTAGCTTAGTCACTGCTTTAAGTAACCATTCTAATTGTACAGAGGCAAATTTTGGCATATAAAATGAAGTTTCAAAATACACTATTTGTTCACTGATTATAAAATCACCTGTCCTGTCCAAAGGGCAGTCCTGGGTACTTAACATTTAGTAACAGCCATTTGTTGCAACTTGTTTTTGTAAAACGTATCTATGTATTAAAAAATCCCAAAATATCCATGTGGAAAGTGAAATTACTGTGTTACTGGGAACATAAATGCTTAGTTTAAAAGATATCAATTGAAGCAATGAATGTATGTAGCAATACCCATCCCCTCCAATCCTTCACACACATTAAAATATTACTATATAATTCCTTACATTAGGGGTACTATATTGAAAAAGCTTTTTTTTACCATTGAAAAATACTTCTTTGAGTAGATATCTGGCTTTCGTCTATGCTGGTGACTTTACAAAAGTAAAGTAAAGTGAAGTGACATTTTAATTGGGCTCCACTATATAATTATATAGTTACCTCCATATAGTTTTCTTACAAATAATTTGTGGTTCGCCCTGGCCATCTTCTGTTTTTTTCAATGTTATTGTCTATCCAAGTACTAACTTCTAAAACTACATTATTGAATGTTACTCAGGAAGGGTCTCTTGTGCTCAGGACAGGCTTTTACAGTTATGAAGTTACTGCTCTACAGCCTATAGAGAAGAGCTTCTCAATCTTGGCAGCCTGAAAAAGTGTGGACCTCTGGCTGGCTGGGGAATTCTGGAAGCTGAAATCAATACTTCTTCAAGCTGCCAAAGTTGAGAAACATTGCTAGAGAGAGTTAATAACATTAGTTCATTTGTTTTCCACTCATGTATCTGTATGTTTTGGTACTATGCAATTACTCCAGTAAAGGTTCATAGTGGATATATAACCAGTTAACCCTGCATCTTGCCAAATGTTGATGGCCTAATTTTTCTTTATAAATGTTGTTATATAGAGAGGGTTTTTTTTAAAAAAAAAAAGTTTTAATGGTATTGATTTTTGCAACCCTGAAGCTGTTTTGTGTATCCTGATTGGGGACAGGGTGGCGGAGAGCAAAGAGACAGCAAATATTTGTCATTCAGCCCATCTATTTTTCAGCAAAATCTGTTCAAATTAATGTATCTAGATTCTTGTGCCTCTGAAAAGAAAACCAAAAATAATTTTAGTGTCCACCTTGGAAGACATATTTTACCAGGAAGCTTTGAGGCTCCCATAATTAATCTGGGAATTTGGGAGGGGGGATTTCTTAGAAAGGTAGAAGATTAGACTCAACAACATTTTTTTCACAGAGAGTCATTACCATGTTACCCTGCATCTGGAGGGGGATATTCGGGAGGGAGGTCTTCAATTGGGAGGATGTTTTTATTGGACCATGTGATGGGCTGGTGGGTGCACGGGAGGGATTTTTGATTTTCTTTCAGGAAGGGAAAACCGAGAACTCTCAGATTCAAGTTTTCCCCGATGTGCCAATATGACAACTCAAATAAAATGGAAGTTTGAGAAAATGATTGTCTTGGAGTTTATTCGTTTAGAGCTTGCTAGTTGGAACACTGACATTTAGCATAACATTTGAACTCCTAATAATACACGACATTATTGGCATTGGGAAATTAACTGTTTATCTATCTCTAACAATGAACAAGATTCCACCGAATAGGATTTTTGAATTTCATCTTAAACATTTTAACCTTCAGTATTCATTGATATTTTAAAACCTGAACTATCCAATTTGAAGGTTCCTTTACTAAGACAAAATTTTAGAATGATATCAGAAGAATGATAACATGCAGGATAAGGGTGATGGTTTCGAAACATGGAGGCATATAACACAGATGTTTTATGTTTTCCATTTATTACAACACCTTTCAGTACTTTTTAAACATCCTCTTCTGGGTAAGTAGCAGAGTACTCTTTTTTTTTTTTTTTTGTCTGCATCATTTTTTTTCCCCCATGGCATCTTGGCCAGAGACATTCCCATGTTGGGTAAAAGGAAGAACACTTGAAAGCATTATTTGAGGGTTTAATGGATGAAGACTTGGCCCAGAACCCAAGAATGACTGTGCAAGAGTTTTCAGCCACACAAGAGAGATGTGTGTGAAATTTGAATAGCAGCAACTCCATTGCAACTAACAGAAATTTCCATTGCATCTGAGCATAGAAAGATAGTGATATGTAGCTTCAGCAAATGAGAGCCACTAAAGAGATAATTTTTCTGTTTGGTACCTTTGGCTGCATTCTTCAACATGGCATTTGCAGTAACATACTACATGATGAACGAACAACATTTGTGTGCATGAGATAAGGCTGCCATGGAGTCATGGGTATTTCATGTCTCCTCAAGTTTTTTGTATTCAGAAGACCAGTGCCTGGAAAACATGCCGAGTCATATCAAATGTTTCAGCTTACCGTACTTCTGGTTTATACTTACATATAAAAATTTTAAAATGGGTCTGAAAGAGCGGAATTGACTTTCTTTCATTCCTTTGATTCTAGTTGGTTTGCACAAGTACAAGGAATATAGTTATGTGTACATTATCTAAAGTATGTTTTGTGATTTTGTGCCATTCAGTTCTTTCTTTTAAGCTCATAGCAGGCTCTAGATAATTGGAGTTTTTTTTAAAAAATTGCAAAAGACTACTGAGCAGGAAATTTAAACAACTGAAATGGGGAAAGGAAAAGAAAGTAGAATTGCTTGTATTCACTGGCTGAAAGACCTTTAGTTTCAGCATCTCCTTTCCTTCCGGAAGCTAATGTTGGTGTGCTTCCAACTGTTAGCAACTTGGATCATGCACTACAATTATCTGGGGTCTATTTCAGAGTTTAGATGGGACAGGAGGACTTATTTGAATGCCTGACTTGGGATGTGACAAATGATCACAGCTTGAGCTTTTCATTCCTGCCTGGGGTGGAGTTTACCATAAAAGAAACTAATAAACCTGTCCAGCAGATGGAAATAGAGAAGTTATAAGCTTAGCAGTCTAACCCAGACATGCATATTTTTGAAACACCTGCAGATGTAGGGATGGTCACAACAGCTGTAACACCATGTAGCCAAGTAGTTTTCTTATTAACTGAGAGCAGTGGAAACTAATAAACCTCTTTAAGAACATTGCTTTATTTCAAGTAGCCAGGAGAAATGTATATGGTAGGTGCAGGTGTTCATACTTCAAGCAGCTTTATTCCGTCATTTTGCTGCTTAACATTTGCTATCACTTGGATATGCACATCTATAGGGAATTTAACAGTTCCAGATTAGGATCATATTGTGGTAGTGGTGGTTTAGAATTTCCAAAGTAGTTTATATATCCTTTTGCTCTTTCACTCATCCACAAACATTTTCCCCTGCTTATGTGAAATTTTAAATAAGGTTGACTTGTTGAATTTGGGTTTAATATAGCAAAGAACAGTTCAGAGCATTAATTTATATTTTTTTAAATTAAATTTGATGTTATTCATGGATTAGCTGAAGAATGTCTCTTACTTATTTTCTTGTTCCCTCTCTTTGTGCATTTCCTTTTTATTATATTACTGATGCTGTCAAATAGTACATTCATTTTCCTTCTTTCAGATGGAATAAAACTTCCCATCTTTTTAAGGCAGGCTGATCCCCCTCCCACTTATGTTTTAAACAAAAAGTTTGATTAATTAAATTGGTTGAAAATTGAATTTTAGAGTTTGTAAATGAGTAAAAATAAATTGTTCTGAAACCTAAGCATGCCTAGTTTTAAACAGTGCCATCTTAAATAGTGTCTCATAAAAACCCTATGTACCATTATATATACCATTAGGATATCCTTAAAAAACAACTTTCACATATGAAGGAGGGCTTAATTCTGGAGGTGATCCTGTTGAGATGTCATAGCTGTAACATTTTGCCTTCTGCTGCAGTTTTAATCTGAGTTAATGATCTCAATCCTGCTATTTCAGCTGGAATGTCTTCCATTGATACCTCATTAACACACCTATTAAATGGGTTATTAAACTTAAATAAAGGAATACATACCACGTTTGACTACTGAAGTGAAAGAGAAAAGAAAGGAGACTTCTAAAAAATAATAACTGGGATTAATATTCGTTACGGCTTCTCAATCTAAAATATTCCCTTAAATATTTTAGATGAAACTGCTTCTCTATTAGATATTTGGCTGAATGTTCTCCTGAGCTGTTATTTATTTTTAGGTCTATATTTTACTTTGCTTCAATGAGCGTGTTAGATCCGAAGATCAGGCGTGGGAATGCGGACTCGGGAAGCCAAGAGTGATTTAACGCAACAGCTCTTTAATACATACTGAGGTCCCAGCAAACGGCTGGGGAAA
>JANHFR010002002.1:316152-327087 GCA_032468015.1 Mimophis mahfalensis | reverse complement strand
GGGATTAAAATAGATAGATAGATAGATAGATAGATAGATAGATAGATAGATAGATAGATAGATAGATAGATAGATAAGACTGAGCAATCATTTGTCATGACTGTCAACTATAGAAGGGTCTATTTAGCCAACTGAATGATCAATTCTTCTGCTTCCCCTCACTGTTTTTAGTGCAAAATGTCAGTGAATGGCCAGCGAGGAGAATGTTGGTGTGTTAATCCCATCACTGGGAAAACCATCTTGGGATCACCTACCATCCGTGGAGATCCTGAATGCCACCTCTTCTATACTGACCATGAGCAGGACAACAGGGGAACACCCGCCTTTCAAGTGCAATAGTTGGACACATTCCTACTCTCTGTTATGTGGCTTGGCCTATTCTCAGTGCTGGATTTTACATGGGTTTTAATGCATCTTGATTTTTTTTTTCCTTCATGTTAATGTTCCAGCAAATCTCCAGGGATTTTGGGGATGGGGGTGTGGGAAATCTGGTTTATACATTTATCTCAGTTGCTTGCACCATTGGGAAAATACAATAAAGGTGGTGGATAGAAAGGTTCGGTATCTCAGGCATTCTCTTATCCTGTTCCCAACTCTACCCAAACTCTTCTAAATCATTTTTACTTTCGCCAGAAGGAGCAAAAAAAAAACCAAGGTCAGAACAAAGAGTTAACCTGACATTTTCACCCACATGTGCTCCTGCTCCCACCAGGCTGGATGAAATAATCCTCATCCTAATTCTTTCTTACCACCCTAGCCAAAGACCAAAGATTGTAAATACTACATTGTGCCTGCTACACAGAGTCCTACAGTCTGTCCATGTTGGTCCCATTTGATTATTAGGTGTGTTATAGCTAAAGGACTAAAGAGAATCTTTGCTTAGGGATCAGTATTTCTTGGAAGGCATGGCCAGCAAGAAGCTACACCATGCCACCATATTGTCCTAGAAGGCACTGCATTTAATATGAGGTTTACAAAAGTGCAAACTCTGCTGCCACCACCCCACCATTAAATATTAAAATATCAATGTGTAGCCTTATTCACTGAGAATTCAATGCCACGGATCATTATTCAGTATCCTGCTGCCTAGATAAGACTTCATAACTCTTTAAGAAGCAAAAACCCATTTAAAACCCATGAGTAGACCAGTCATTCTCCCTACCCTAAATGACGTAGGTCCAAGTTGAGCAGTGCCTGTGTCTCTGTAAGTAAATGACACTATAGTGCTTTGTAAACCTTGAAAGTGGACAGATTTTATGTATATGTTCATTGATATGCATACAAGCCTGTATAGAATAATCAAATCTGGGAGCTAGGAAAGATACGGTATTGAACTTTCAGTTCCCAGTAATGAATTAAGTTTCTCAGATAACCATTTCACCCGCTTGAGTTTGATTTTGCTTCTGGGTGGATAATGGAAATGTTGACAAAAATGAGAAGCAGTTGCATGTACTATGTCTTCTTGTATTATATATGCCAATTTATATTTACTGAACAGTTGCTATTAGTATAATTGTTGAAGACAGGAGGTTTTGTGTGTGTTCCCTTTTTAAAATGCCATATATATTGGAAGAGAAAAAAAAAAGAAACATTTCCATGTTTTTTCCTGTAAGAACACAGCAGAAAGATGACAGTAGAAAAATGACTGGGCTTGTCTCTGGTTGAGATAACAAGAGTTCTCCTTTGGTCAGCTTGCCATTTCACGGGGTCCTTTTCACACAGGCAACTCTTGATGTTCCATCATAGTTGATGCCTTGAAAGAATCTCCTTCTTTCTCAACCTGCCTCCCCGCCCAAAACTGCAGCACACTATGGCAGTTCATAATGTGAGGCATACAGCCATATTTCCTTAATTTCTGGTGAAAATGGAAGGGGGAGGGAATTGTGAATTACTGAGAATGTCAGTACCTCAGAGCGATAGGCAGGTATGTACACTCTTGCTTCAAGAGAGAATATTAAAAAACCATTAATGTTTCATGTTGCAAGACAGAGACTGGTAGAGAAAATGAATTGAAATTTAATATTAGCTTTGATATTTAAATTTCAACCTATTATTATTAAATTTGAATTTAAACAAATATTTTTCCAGAGCAAATTGTAGACCGTGGATTTTTCCTAGTAGGAAAGCAAATTAATGCTAAAGAATTAATATGCTTTTGGTGACAAGAGATTCTTGGGGGAGGGGGGGAGGCAATGCTGTAAATGAATGTGGTGGAGTAAATCTCAAATTGCACTGGAGAAGTTCTCCCAGCAGGCACAGTACATAAGAAATAAAACATT
Source organism: Mimophis mahfalensis (assembly GCA_032468015.1). Lineage (NCBI taxonomy): Eukaryota > Metazoa > Chordata > Lepidosauria > Squamata > Mimophis > Mimophis mahfalensis. Next base: position 324,808 of record JANHFR010002002.1, on the reverse strand, counting down.
ATGGTAAAAGATGGCACATCTTATTCATTGCAGTGAGTGAAAACCATTATTTTCTTATCAGGTAAAACCTTGATTATTTGTGCTTTTTAAACATTTATGCTTGGTATATTCCAAACCCAAATTCATCAAATACTCTTCTCATTGGGAAGAAAATATTTGTTCCTTTTTATTTACTTTCCACTTCCAATCTAGCAATCTAGAAACTAGTATCGGTGCCTTAAAGAGGAATATCACCTACCCCTTAAGTTTATACTCTTAACTGTAGATACTTCTTCAGGAACAAACCTAGAACTATAGTGACAAAAATACTGAAAACACTTCATGTTCTGGGAATATAAATCAACATTTCTGTTTTGTTTTATTTTTCCTGTGGGAGGCATCCAGTTTTCGTACTGCAACATTTAGTAATTAATTGGTGCTATCTATTTTCTATCAATACCCATCAAAGAGGAATTCAGATACTTTCCATGTAAATACTGCCATTGGAAGCTGATGCTTACAATTTACTCCTGTTTAGAAATCAGAACGCTGTTTTCTTTATTTTGTTTGATTGCTAAACTGTAAGAAATTTGAAATAAATTAAATGGGATGCCAGAAAAAAAAACACATGTTGTGATGGTCTGGTTATTTGTAACATACATACCTGAATGCAGCCATCTTTTTCTACAACCCACAGTATTCTTCCTTCTCTCATGTACACAGATAGACACCTCTTTCACCAGTTATCAGTGTTCCCTTAATCTTAAAGCTCAAAGTACATCTGGTTGTCAGAGTTTCTGCATCGTTGTATAGAAACTTCATCTGTCTGCTGGTATCACCCCACAGCACACAAGAGCCTTCAAACAAGGTAAATTGGATTGAGCTCCAAGCTCTCAAACACCCCTGAACCCATTCTATTCTGACACATCTTCCAAGACAAGCAGCACTTTGAGAAATGTAGTACAAAGGCATCTTAGTACTACATTTGGGTACATTGCTGGGAAAGTATCCATTATTTCTCTGGGATGCTGTATATTCTTATTTAACAGATTTAAATCCTTCCTCCAGGACTGGCTCTAGACATTGTAGCACTCTGGGCAAAATCATATCCTGGTACCCCCTATGATTGCTGCATATTTAACCCTCAAGTGGGCATACTGAAGTGCAGAGAGCAGTTACAGTTTTTTGAGGTATAACTTTAATCAGCTGAGTCATGTGACTCATTCAGTTTCTTCGTATCAGATCTTTGTCTTGGTTCAGTAATATTACCAACTTCTTTAGTTATAATAATCATTTCCTTTTTGTGACTTGAACATCCGGTTAAAGTAACTGTTCTTTGCCATTCAACCAACTTTATAGGTCTTTTGGGAAAGCATAGAGTTATAAAGCAATAATGAAAGATTAATAGATTTTGAACTTGTATATTTCACTAGCCTTTTAAATGTTGGTGCCCCCTAAAATTTGGTGCATAGGTTGCCTAGGCGCAGAAATACCTCACAATTACAATGTATAATAACAAAATAGTATAGAGTATATTAAACCCAAGACAATACCTGGAATGAGACTCCAAAAGCCCTCCAGAAAAGATGTTTTTAGCTTTCTCCAGAAATCAGATAATATTGAAGACAAACCTATAATGAGACAACACATCACCTAACAACACACACAAACACAATTCTTCCATGCTTTGATTCCCAAAAATGGGGAATAACCACCTAATTCTGCCTTTGACCAGTGTTTGGACTGACTAATAGAGAATTATATTCCTATGAGCAACTCAGTACCAAGCAACTCTAATTAATGGCTTCTTGAGTAAAAACCAACCATTTAATTTGTACTCAGAAGCTACCAATAGAAGATAATTGTTTGTAGTTCGGGATTGAACTGTGGAGTCCTTGATGCTGTCTGAGCTCAGTAGTTTTCTTGCAAACGTTTCATTACCAAACTAAGCAACATCATCAGTGGGATCTGGGAGTGGGATTTGTTCTCCTTTGATTTATTTACCTGGAAGCTAAATGGAAGCTCATGCTGGCCTGCAAAGGAGTAGAATACATATAGAGACCTAGATACTGTACTCATAGGTGAATATCTAGGTCACTGTATTTTACACCAATTGAAGCTTCCAGATAGCATGTGTTGCAATAGTCCAACAAGGAGGGTAGACGACGCCCATTATGTTGTTGTTAGTTGCGAAGTTGTGTCCGACCCATCGCGACCCCATGCACAATGTTCCTCAAGGCCTTCCTGTCCTCTACCATCCCCCAGAGTCCATTTAAGTTCACACCAACTGCTTCTGTGACTCCATCCATCCACCTCATTCTCTGTCGTCCCCTTCTTTTGGCCTCAATTTTTCCCATTATATTGTAATCAAAGAAAGACATTCCTTGTAATTAAAGGTTTCTTATTTATTTTTTTCTCACCATTATTGTTTTTATAAATAAGTCAACACAGCAAACATATCTCATACTACCCTCCCTCTTTCTAGTTTCTCCACAACATCAACACCGTAAAATGAGCTGGGCTCTGAATAACTTTCCTTCGTGTGTGCTTTATGTGGTTCTTAAGTTCCCTAATCAAATAAACTAAATTTCTCTGCTCAAAAAGCCATTTAGAAAGTGTGCATTGTTTTATCTATTTAAACATGTAGATGTATGTATCCAGTTCCGATCTGGATTTCATATAAACTAGCTCAGCTCTTGTGATATTAGTGTTTGGGACCCCTAACTTAACTCTTGCAAATCAGATTGGCCACAAGTATCATCTTCATGGTCTGCTCAACAACAGATCACCCAGCCAGGTTTGATTCTCTTTGGATGGTTTAGTCTTATGGTCTTTGAATAGACTATAAATATGCCATTATGTGAGATTTAAAACACTTTGCTTTAAGGACCCACAATTGCATTTAAAGTTGCACTATTCTGCCTATTAAGGCAGAAAAGCAAACACTTGAAGGAGGAGGGTACAGAAGTCCATGTTAGGATTTGTTCAAACCTAGTAAAGGGCGACTGCATTCTACTTTAAAAAGTTATGTCTGTATATAAATTAAAGTTCCAAGCCCTATATGGCTTTTTCCATGCGGAGGAAGGGAAACAGTGAGCAAAATCTTTAGGTGTTTTTTAGCATCTTCCCAAGAAACTCCCAGCTGCAGTGTTGGAATTTGCATTACATATTGTCAATGTTCATGAAATCAGATGCCACACCTGAAAGCAGGGATTGAACTACAGCTAGAGAGAAATGGATTCGGTAGAACTACAGCACCGACATGAGGCTGCTTGCAAAACTGTAGCCTGCCACTGCAACTCAGAACTGCCTTGCATTTTTCATGTACAATTGATCATAATGAAAATGACAGTATTCCATAACTACCCACAGTGTGTACCACCTAGAAAAAAATCAAATATTTCAACAATAAAAACACATTACACACATAATCCTAATATAATCACAACATAGCACTGTTCATTGTAACCATCATAAGACACTTCTGCCTTGTCCTGCCTCAATCCCCAAATATATGCTTTAAAACAGTGTTTCTCAACCTGGGCCGTTTGAAAATGCGTGGATTTCAACTCCCAGAATTCCCCAGCCAGCAGGTTGAGAAACACTGCTTTAAAAGCATTTTTTAAAGCACTATGTTTGAATTCCCAAATTAAAAGTGAGAGCATAATCTTTTTTATTCTTCCTGGTGGGAGGGCATGCCACTGGAGGGCAGCTGCTAAAGAAAGTACTTCCTTTCCATTGTACCTCACAAGGGAGAACGATTCGTAGCAAGCACCCTCCACAGGTATTTTTTGGCTGGGCAAATGGTTGGCTGGTATTGAGTGGTCTGAGCTCCTGCCACAACCTCCACCTTTCATTCACGTGCCAGGAGTGTCAAACTCGCAATGACACATTTTTGTCACATGACGTATTGCTACTTTCCCCCCTTTAATAAACCGGGAGTGGGCATGGCCAATGCGTGACACATCCGGCCTGCAGGCCACGAGTTTGACACCCCTGATGTATGTAATCCGCGTTTGTTACATAATATATCTAGGGCTCTTTTATGTAGCAATAGCACTTACATATACCCCTTCATAGAGCTTCACAGAATTCTTTAAGCGGCTTACAGTCTAGTGTCAGCATATTTCCCCCAACAAACTGGGTCATCATTTTACTGACCTCATAAGAATGGAAGGCTAAGTCTATTCATAGCATTTTTATAAATTTTTATAAGACTAGCTAGCACATTGTCAATATTTATTTATATATTGGAATTTGTCAAACAAAAACGAGATCAAGAGAACAAAAATGACAGGGACAATAAGCACGTTAGTGTACTTATACACGCCCCTTTACTGACCATTTAAGTATGAAGTAAGGTCCACAGAAGTCAATTTGTGACTGAAACTGTGAAAATTTGTAGCTGAGACAACTGAATCAGGTAGGGCATTCCAGGCTTTTTTTTTTTTTTTAGCAGAAATCATATTTTTTTAGTCAAGTTTACATTTTTACATTGAGCTTAAAGCAGTTGTTCCTGCATATATTATTGTAATTAAAACAGAAAAAGCCATTTACAGGTAAAACATTACATACAATTTTGTATGCAATACCTAGGTCAGACTGCAAGTGACGCCATTCCAAGTTATCCAAACCGAGAATTTCGAGCCTAGTAGCATAGGGAATTCTATTGTGTACAGAAGAGTGTAAGACTTTTCTCACAAAGTACTTCTGAATCCGTTCAATTGTACTGATGTCGGATATATGGTGGGAATTCCAAACAATTGAACAATACTCTAAAATTGGTCTTCCATAAGTTTTATAAGCTCTAATTAACAATACAATGTTTCCAGAAAAAACCTGCACAAAACTTTACAACTCTTAAATGCTTAACTTTACAACTCTTAAATGCTTTTTTAGCAATGCTGTTACAGTGAGCTTTGGAGCTTAAATCATCAGAGATAAGGACACCTAGGTCCTTGATAAAGTCAGGGTCATCTGCTAGATCAATGCCACCTAGCTTTTACTTGACATTCTGATTATGTTTACCAAGATGCAAGACAGAACATTTATTAATCGAAATTTGACCTTGCCAAATAGATGACCATTCAGACACATAGTTGAGATCACTTTGTAAAATAGAATTATCTGTAGAACTGAATAATTTTACATCATCAAAAAGAACGCAATTGTTTTTAAGTTGATCTCATAGATCTTTGATATAGAGCTAAAAAAGCATGGGACCTAAAATGCTACCTTGCGGAACATGACTGTTAACTGATGCAGGATTAGATAACTAGTTCCCTATTTTGACTTTCTGCAGTCCATTAGACAGGAAAGCAGCAATCCACTTGCGCAAAAGTCCAGAAATGCTGTAAGAGTTTAATTTCAACAGCAGTTTATCATGGATTGCTGTATCAAAAGCCTTACAAAAATCTATTGCATCAACAGCTTTACCTTGATCAAGACATGTAGTCCAGATGTTTTCACAGTGTAAAAGTTGTAAATTACAGGATGAGTTTTCCCTAAAGCCAAACGGTTTGTCGGATAGCAAATTACTGGTCTCTAAGTAGTGAACAATGGATTGGTTTATAATAGATTCCATAACTTTGCATGTAACACAGCACAAAGAAATTGGTCTATATTTTTTGACTGAACTAAGGCCATCTTTTTTTAAAATTGGTGTAACTATAGCTGATGACCATAGATCAGGCAGCGAACTAGTTCGAAATGATACTTCAAAATTGTACACAAAGTTTCAGCAAGCTTTTTCAGGAAAAAAAGCACATAATCCACATGATCAAAAAAATTTATTCTGGTCTTTAAAAGTGAAGCTATTGCTAAAATGGCAACCCAAGGAAGTAATAAGCACTCATTCTCTCGCAGGCCAGGTGAATGTTAAATTTATTTCTTTTGGGGAGCATGAACTGGATGGTTTCAGGTAGCAGGTATCTGCCCTATGGGTGGCTCATCTGTGCTAGATAATAGCTTAGATAATAGCTAGATAATAGCTAGATAATAGCAATAGGTTTGAAAAGTTATTTTCTTAACAGCATTTTCTCATTAACCATCAGAAATGATTAAACCTTACATCCTGAAACTATCTACTATGGTGGAAATAGAGGCCACCCAGAGAGAAACCCAAAGGTGCTTTTTCCAGAGGCAACTGGACTTTCTGTTTTTTCCTTGAAGACGCTTCTTCAGCTCTGAGCTGCTTGGATGAGAAGTGAAGTGTCTTCAAAGAAAAACCAGAAAGTCCAGTTGCCTCTTGAAAAAGCACCTTTAGGGTCACCATGACCTGGATGATTGAGAATCTCCATAGATATCTATCAGGGAAGAGTATCTAACACTTAACACTGATCAGTTTAAAAGTTGAGCAAAACTGGAGTACACCTTAATCTTAGAACTGAGTTGACCATATCTGAGGATCTGTAAAAGTCAGGGACTATTTGATGCCTGGTGTTTTAAAGTCAGGTTTCTATATGAAATCTTAGGGAAAGTGTAACGAAATCTGCTTGAGCCCTTTTTTTAACCAGGTAACCCTCATTTAATATCTACTTGCTTGTTACTGTTTGAAGTTGCCACAGCCATGAACGAGGACTTGCTGGGTCCTCATCACAGCCCAAATTATCACAAGTGAAAATTACCTGAAGTATATGCGTGCACCAGGAAAAGCAGAATGAGATGCATAGGGTGTACTTTAGCTCATGTAATCAGCAGGGAGAAGCTTTGAAGCAGTCAACAGCATCCAAGCTAGTATTGATCTTTCTTAATAGAACGTTTTTTTTCCCCCTCTACATCCTCCCTCCCTCCCCCAAAACCAAACCCAGCCAAGTTTCAATTTTTTTTCCCTGCACCCCCAGGCCTTCCTGCTAAATATTTGACTTAATGCTGTTCTATTTGATGATGGGCAAAGTTCTGAGCCATTTTACATAATTTCTTTCCAACATTCCATTTACTTGGAAAAACAACTGCAGGCCAAATACAAACAGCACTCCTAGATTTTTGCTGAAAACTCAAAATCACTCTTTGAAACAAACAAAAGACTTCTACACACACTCCACTATCACATGTATCTACTTTTCTCCCATTTTCCTCCTTTGTTCCTCAAGGTAGTAACCTTAAATGAGAAAATCTTTATTCATATCTCTTCAAAAACGAAGAGTTAATAGGAACCTCTTTCCAAATATAAAGGGCTGTAAATTAATGATCCTGAAAATTATAGTCCTTGACTTACAGCCACAATTGAGTCTAAAATGTGCTAAGTGAGACATTTGTTAAGGGACCTTTGCCCCATTCTACCTGTCTTGCCACAGTTCTTAAGTGAATCACTGCAGTTGTTTAGTAACATGGTTAAGTGAATTTACTTTTCCCATTGACTTTGTCAGGTTGTAAAAGGGCATCGCACGACCCTGGGACACTGCAACTGTCATAAATACAAGTCAGTTGCTAAGCAACTGAATTTTGATCACACGGGTCACTGGGATGCTGCAATGGTCGTAAATGTGAAAAACAGTCTATCAGATATGTGCCACTGTAACCTTGAAAGGTCATTAAATGCAGTAAGTCAAGGACTATCTGTATTCTGCAGGTATTTCCAAGGCTGTAGCAATATTTTACTTATTGTTTTTGAAAAATTACTTCTAAGGATTTACAAATTTATAAATAAAACTGAAGGATCAGTATTAAACACTGATTTCCACATAATAGTTTAATTCAGTATGACGCGAGAGTCCTTAAAAGTTTTAATTCTGCATTTTTATTACTATGGCATCATTTATGTGCTGACTTCCTATTTTTGTATAAATGGATCTGGGATGACGAGAAGGAACACGTGAACTCTAGGCTTGCAGAAATCCAGTACTGACACAAGTACATACGGATACATTTTCACAGCCATGTTTAATTGGCAGATAGTGAGGCTTGAGATAAAAGATAGCATTCAAACAAGAACATATTTCTACTGATCTTTTAACTCCTTCAGTCTTCTAATGGCAGATTTCACTGTCACTGCTGAAGTGGTGCTGGAAAAAAACAAAAGTATTTTTATTAGGGTAAGGAGTCTGGCCACAATTCAGAGATGTACCTACCATAGAATACTACTACTCATCCCAGGGCAGGGCAAGAGGACTAACCCAACAGTCCCCTTAATCAACTAAAAATAAAATAATTTAAAAGTATACAGTAAAACCTCATTCCCGGACTGTAGTCGCAACCTGATTTGGTCGTGTTCTGAAGCAACACTCGCTGCGCATGCACAGATAATTCTGAGTATGCAAAGAAGGGAAAACAGCACAGAAAGGAATCTTTCTGCACCATTTTTGTTCGTCAACTGAGTTTTGAGTCATGAACCAATTCAAAACACGGCTGAAATTTTTGTTTGGGAACCATATTGGTTACAAACAGAAGCATTCGCAAACCCAGGTTCCACTGTATATTCTACCATGGCCCCAAATACCCTCCATCAGGTCATTTCAATCCCAATCACTGAAGAAAAATCTATCAATTGCATTTGACTATTTCCCTCAGTCTATAACAGGTAACCCCACCATATATAAAAATGGAAGATTCACTCAAAACGTCAGTCTAAACATTGTTTAGCAAAGTTTGCTAGCAAACTTTGCTAGCAAAGTTATGCTCAAAATCCTACAAGCTAGGCTCCAACAGTATGTAGACCGAGAACTTCCAGAAGTACAGG
>JANHFR010002002.1:291781-305080 GCA_032468015.1 Mimophis mahfalensis | reverse complement strand
TGCTCCTAGCGTTGTTCAGTGATCCCAGGGGTGGGGGTGATGAAGCAGCCCATCTCCCCCTCCACCCCTGGGATTGCTGAAAAACATGAGGAGCAGAAGCCAAGGGATCTGCAGGCAGGTTTCCTTCAATCCCTCTGCTTCTGCTCCTAGTGTTTTTGCACAATCCCAGGGGTGGGCAGGGCTACGGTAGTATTGACCCGAATATAAGCTGAGGGTGACTTTTTCAGCACATTTTGGGTGCTGAAAAACTTGGCTTATACTCGAGTATATACGGTATGCTCGTTTTCAGTTACTACATCACCTAGCAATCAAAATAATTACAAGCTATTGGACTCAGTTTCATGAGTAGAAGTAAAACGTGAAGAATTCATGTGTAAAATAGATTATTTAGAGTAGTGATTCCAACCTCCTGCATAGTGCAGTTATCCATATTAAAAATGGCAAATGTCTATCTCTTACATATAATAAGCTGGGTTGACAAAAGCAGAAATGAAGAGGTGATAAGCTGCCTGGGAAAAGCTATGGGAAATCATCAAAACTATAAAAAAGCAAAAGGTAGAATATTTTGGACATGTGATGTGACACCCAGAAAAATATGGCATTCTTCATTTATTCCAAGGAAATTATTATTATTCCAAGGAAAGTTTGAAGGCAAACAAGGTCCGGGCAGAAGAACAACATCGTGGCTTCAAAATCTAAGGGACTGGTTTGGACAAAGCTCAGCAGCACTTTTTTGTCCAGCTGTTGATAAAAATAGGATTGCCAAAGTCTGATGACAGATATGGCACAAGAAGAAGAAATATTTACCTAGCCTTTACTTGAAAATATCCAGCAAAGGGGAGCTCACTAGGGAACCTCTAGTACAGGATCTTCTGTTTTCCTTACATTCAATTACAGCCTGCCTCAGGCTTGTTTTGGGGTTAAAATAAGAGTAGATCCCCTTCAGGTCCCAGGAAAAACAATGATTAACTAAAGAACTGAACTAGGTTCATGGGTATCCACTACAAGCCGTGACCTGACTATGGAGTTATGTAGCAGCAATTGTACCTTTTTCTCCAGTTCTTCACTGATTGCATCCAAAATTAGTTTGTGATGAGCAAATACCAGAAATTTCTGTCTTCCACTTTCCAATAATTCTAGAATATATTCTCTGCAATTAGGGAGAGAGAAAACTCAATAAACATAAATAGTATTGTTTTTGCATACACTTGAGATTTGTGGAAACAAGATAATTTAGACTAGAGCTTTTGGCACCACAAGGCAAAAAAAATGGGTCAAAATCACTAGCTAAAAATCTATTATTTGCTTTCAATTTACACTAAGGTAGTTCATGGTCAAGTACCCTATCGGCAAAGCTAAATTTTGTCTCCAAAGGCTTGGTCAATAGCTAACTCTGGCCAATAGCTATTAATCTTCCAAAAATCGAACAATATTATGGACAGAATCTTCACACCTATTGCTGGCCTTGAACTCATGAGCAGGCCATGGCAAACTTTAAACAAAGGCTTTTATACATAGAATTTCACATGGAACTTAGTTACATTTCTATAAAGAATGCACAGAAAATCAGATCTGTTTTAAGAGACCTTGAAGAATTCACCCTTCACAAATACTGTACCACAAAACATTTATGCCAACACAGTTTGACATCTTACTATTAGCAGTTCTTGAGGGTACATATAGCAAAGTTCCTTCACAGAGAAGTCTGGTGCTGCTGGGTCCTGGGCTCGCATCTTGCTCTATTATGACTTCTACAAAGTTCCCTGTAACAGCTAGCATCACTTCTTATGCTATTTCCCACATTCACAGCTTGGAGGATTCAAAGCCTATTAGCCATAAGCTAAGGAAAGAAAGGCAGAGTACCTTTTGCTCTAAGGCAGGGGTCGGGAACCTTTTTCTCTCAGAGAGCCATGAAGAGAGCCATATTTTAAAATGTAAGTCCGTGAGAGCCATACAATATGGTGCTTTCACGGCGGCAGCAACGGTGGCAGTGCTTTTGTAGTGGTGGCGGCGGTACTTTCTTGGCCCGCCTGTCTGCCCGTGAGCCAGATGCAGCCCTCAAAAGAGCCACATCTGGCTCCCGAGCCATAGGTTCCCTACCCCTGCTCTAAGGTAAGGAAACAGTTACTTCAGTTGATTGGTAGTTCATCTTACTGTTGGCAAACTCTATGTAAAAATTTGCCTATCAAAATGATTAATGTTGAGTAAAAATAACGGGAACAATTGGTGTTTGTATAACTGAGCACATCTCTAATAAAATTCATCAGACTGTCTCACTACAGATATTTCCATTATAATTCTTAAGCCTTTTAACAGACATTTCTCTAGGATCCCAGCAAATCAAGCTTACAGTATCTTGCATCTTTCCATTATAGCCAGGATTGAACTGATAATTAGCTGCATTACAAGCCAGAAAAGCAACTTACAGGATACAGGGAATTTTGGCTTCTGAAGTCTTGCTGTAGAAGACTATGAGTGCTTCCTTCTGTTCTTGCTTCTGAAAAATTTATTTGAAAAACTCATTGGTGATACCTGCAAACTCAGAGGGTAAGAAAAATTCACAAAACTTTTTTGAAGTACCCTTTTTTTAATCCTATAACTTCTGAATTGCATATTCAACCCAATGCAAATTAATTACTACCCCGACCTATTCTCCTTTTGGTTTTTACTTTTAGGTATGTTAGGATGTTAGAATACTAAAAACTAGTGTTGTTAAACCAAGAACAAAAAAGCAGTGATTTCAGAAATTTATAAACCCAAATTCTTTACCCCCAAACAGTATTTGTTAAATGTGACAACCGTGAAATTCTGAAAACAGTTGGCACCAGTTTATTTACTGTTAAATTTATACGCTGTCCATTTCACTATCAAAGAGACTCTAGGGGATTAATTTCTTGGTCCCTAGGAATGGGAAGCTAGCAGAAGATGAAACAGCGATTTGGAAGTCCCTTAGTAACTTCCTTTTTCCCTATGACTAATGTCTATCTCATGGCTAATATATAACATATATATATATAATGTGTATAAAGTACATATCCCAAGGCCAATGATACATATCAAAATGTATATATTATTTGAAACAAATTTATCACAAAGCATATTTCTGTAGCCACAGTTCTATAATTTATCAGTTTCAACAAAATGAATATCAGTGGATTTCACATAATCTATGTATTATTTATCAGTTTTGCAACTCAGAACCTTTTAGAAATCATAAGGCTTTGATTGAAGCACCAAAGAAGTCCTAAGAACATTAAATAACTCTAATACGAAAAGAAATCCTTCTTTGACTATTTATGAAACTCTTTGATTTTCTTGTGTTCTAAAGTAGTGGTGACCAAGCATATGGAGACTTGCAACATTTCATTATCTAAGTTTCTTAGGTGTCTTCCTCCCTACCCATGTGCTTTTGCCCCAGATTCCATTTGAAGATACATTTAATGCATAACATTTGAAGTTACATTTAATGCATAACATGTGAAGTGGGCCTGGCTTAAGATTTTCCACCTATGAACTTTATCTTCTGCCTCTCAAACGATGGCAGAGCTTAACCAAAGTCACTCTGCCTCCTCTCCAAATGGGCAAGCCTTCATTAAAACCTGCATAGTTGGTGATCTTGCCTCATAACAAACCTACTCAAACAGAACCACCTCTCTCACCTGACAAAACACAAGCATATCACGCCAAACCCTACTTGATGCTAGTCTTCATTATGAATCAATGCTATGGTTTGAGCTTTCAAACACACCACAGAGAAAGCACAGAGTGGATGAGTTTGGTTTTAAAGCACTCAGCTCTTTAGAAACTCATTAGATATGTCCTTTCTTTATGAGTTAGTACCATTCTGAGATGTGGCATTCTAGAATTTGAAAAAATAAATTACATTAATAGTTAGCAAGCAGAAAATCAGTTAGAAGACAAACAAATCATGCTTTGCACTTTCAATCTGTTATATTCTAATTAAATACAGCCATATTCTAGACTAATATTTTCGACTTACACTTTTAAAACCCTTTGCCATTTCCTTTGCAGCTGCTGCCAACTCAGCCTTCGTTCTTGTATTGATGCCTTCAGGAGTTACCACTACCATTTTGCGTTGCTTTGCAGGAAGCTGAGAAAGTACATCAGATTTCAGGCGACGGATCATGATAGTTTCTTCTAACAGGAGCTTCAGTTCCCCAAGGTTGGAAGATCCAGAATAATCCCATCCCCAGGGCCGCTGAAATTCATACAGGACATTAATGTGAGTTGCAATGCAAAGTGAGAGCCTTTCCCACATCAGCACAATTAAACATTTTAAAACACCCACCTCAGCCTCTTATGGTCCCTTTGCATAAAAATGAAAACAACAACAATGAACTTGTGATTTATGAGTTTGATTATTAGGGTAGATTATATAAAGAAGGGCAATACAATGTAAATTTAGACAAAGATCAAAATATATTTGTACTTATAACTGCTGTGAAGAATATAAGAAGCCACTTCTTTATACTTTTTTCCTTTATTTTTCTTCAACTTTTCTTTTCTTGTAATTTTTGCTTTTTTCTTCATATTAGTTTCTGTTGGTTTTTATCTTCTAGTTTAAAACTTCTAATAAAAATTATATACACCCCCCCCCCCTTTCCTTATTGTAAGGACCTGCATTTTAATTGTGAGAAGATGTTCAGTTCTCATTTGTCCTTTATGGCATTCTAAGGATATCAGTCTCTTTGTAGTCCTGTTGACAAGTCTAATTCAAATGAATCTCTGGATAAATGTAATGCGATTGCTGGCTCTTTACAACCAGAAACAAACAAACAAACAAAAAAGCTTCTTACTTAAAACAAACAGCTGAGGAGAATGAAGGAGGAACAGTATGTATGTCAGAATCAGGTCATAGATACCTGGGCATCAGCTTAAAGGTACCCAATGCCCCATTGAAGCTGTTATGTTACACTTGATGATGGATGGTAGAATTGGGTGCTAGCAAAGATTCTACAAGCATAAACCTGGTCCATCCCTGTCACAGACTACATTCTTTTTCTATTCTAGAAGTGCTTTTTCCACTTACGTCTCACATTAACTAATGGCGGGCCGATTCTGGGAAGCATGCATTTTGTTTGTTAGGTTATTTATTAAATTCTTATTCCACCTGTCTTATTTTTATAAATAAGAAAGGTGAACATACTTAATACTCCTTCGTCATTCTGTTTTCCTCACAATAATCCTGTGGGGTGGGGTGGGCTAAGAGAGTGTGATCGGTCCGAAGTTACCCAGATGGCTTTCATGCCTAAGGCAAAACTAGAAGTCCCAGCATTTTGGTTTCTAGCCTGGTGCCTTAACCATTACACCAAACTGTTGTTATTATTTTATTATTTATAAGAGCCGTGGTGGCCTAGTGGTTAGAATGCAATATTGCAGGCTAATTCTGACGACTGACCATTGCCAGCAGTTTAGCAATTTGAGTCTCACAAGCTCAAGGTCGACTCAGCCTTCCCTCTTTCCGAGGTAAGTAAAATTGGGGGGGGGGGTGTGTGTTGTTGGGGGCAATATGCTGACTCTGTAAACTGCTTAGAGAGGGCTGTGAGGCACTGTGAAGTGGTACATGTCTAAGTACTTTTGCTAGTGCTATTGATAGTCTTTTTAACATATAACTGAAAGTGGGAAGCATACATACCTAATACTCCTGCTTTCTAGCTTCCCTTCATCCATAGTCCTGTGAGGTGAGTTGGGCTGAGAGAATGACTGGCCCAAAGTCACCCAGCTGGTTTTCATGCATAAGGCTAGTCCAGAACTCTCAGTCTCCAGGTTTCTAGGCCAGCACCTTCACCATTACACCAAACTGGTTCTCTCCTATGAATATATCTATGGATGTTGACATAATGTCTAGATTCCAATATCCTTATAACGCTGCCCCTTATAATTAGAGCCATGGTGGTGCAGGGGAATAATGCCTCCTGAAGTACTACCAGCTGCCTGCAATTAGTGCAGGTTCAACTCCCACCAGGCTCGAGGTTGACTCAGCCTTCCATCCTTTCGACGTAGGTAACATGAGGACCCAGACTGTGGGGGCAATAAGCTGACTGTGTAAAATGCTGCTTCGGGGGGGTGAGAGCCCTAATGAGCAGGCATATGCATGGAATGAGGGCTGTTGCTAAACACATTGTAAGCCGCCCTGAGTCTTCGGAGAAGGGCGGGATATAAATGGGATAAAAAAAACAAAACCTGTGCTAGAAATTTAATCAAAAGTCAATAACAACATACCCTCGTCTATTCAGGGTATGCAATTCACTTATCTTTTTGCTAATATAAGTTAATATAACCGCAAACATTTCCTTGCCTGGAGAAAGAGGGTTAAATCAATGAATTCTGGTGTTGCAGAAAACTAGTGGAGCAAATTAGATGCACTGAGCACCCATAGTAAGTTCTTCTAAATTCTTTGTCCAGTTTCAGAAAAATAAGAGGCATGGCTACAGTAGATTCTTGTTCTACTTTGCTCATTCCATACTGTGGGTTACACACAGATGTAACCTATCAAACAAATCACATTATGTATAAACAAAGCTGCTATATTTGATCAACAAACAATAACTAGGAAATCCTAGCTAATAATTCTGTGAACCATGCCTTACATGTCTATAAATTTCATAGGAAATTGTTATAGTTAATTTTGGAATGAAACTTTTCTGTAGGATAAACAAACGAATCTTTATATGAATATGAATGGACATAGAACTTTGGAAAAACCTGTGGCATTTTACGAAACAAAATGGTAGATTCTTTGGGGATGCTATTAAAGAGGCATTCTGAATAAAAGGAAGATTCTGGACAAAGAATTTAACACTAAAGTCCACAGACAAGATGTACAGCAACTGAAGATCAGATTCTCCTAAGGCTTTTCAACTTTCACAATTTGCTCAAGAAGGACTGAATTTCATTTCCATTAACAGATTCATTTAAAAAAAATCCAAGACAATTATAGGCGCATGCATTCTACAGCCAGTTGGTGCTATAAAAAGTTATTCTTCCTACAGAAAGGAATCTGCGAACCAAATTTGCTAAATATATATAAGCATGAAATGCTCTCCTGCATGAAAGATTGTTATTCCCAAATAGCCTGTTTTCTGGCAGACATACAAGTATGCCTAGATTACCTGTTTAGCATCACAGTAGCGGACCCCAAAATCATGGAACTGAGGGAAGAAGGTTGGTTGGACCATTGCAATCTGTGTGTACAGCTCTGCGGGACGTGACATGGCAGGGGTTCCTGATAATAAAATTACTCGTTTGGCAGCCTGCATGGGAAGACCATCACAAAAGTGAATTATACCAAGCAATCAGGAGGAGGGGGAAAACTTTCTTGGTCAGAAATGGTGGATCTAGTGCCAACTTGCTTTAATTTCACCTCTACTGGCAACTCAACAGGTGGCTGGAGGCAAGACACTCCTACTCAGTCTCTTTGTAGCGCTGTACTTTGAACATTCAAATAACATGCTAGACAGTGGTCAAAACAGAGTACATTACAACATTTTTCCCCTGTTAGTTGATACTTGATTCCAGTTCAATAAAGGGAACCCCGACTGATTAGTGTCCAGCCATTTCATGTAGGAGCTTCCCTCTGAAAGGTGTCAGATGAAAAGGAGCACTTGTCAGATAAACAAAAGCATATCCAAGAAAAAGGAAATAGTCTTCTTCTGGTTTTTGAATATTGTTTTTGAAATATTGTGTACAGGTAGCCCTCGCTTACTGACTGCCTTGTTCAATAATCTTTCAAAGTCATGGTGATGCTGAAAAAATAAATTTACAATTTACATGATCTTCACATGCCTCAATCATGAGCTCACTATTATTAGCCACTATGTGTTGTCCTGTGCCCGAGCTGTTTTCTCCTCCCTCCCTCCCTTTGCAGAGTGAAGAGGAAGGGTTTACAAAACAGTAAGCAGGCACATGGGGAGTACATCAGCTGTTATAGTTTGCTCAAGGCTGTCACTGCCACTTCATTGCTTTCCATATGTATTCCCCACTATTTACCCTCTTACTCTCCCACTATTTACTTCTTTACTCTCTTATAATCCCTTCCCACTTCAATGAATGTAAATAGAATTAATTGCTAATTATCCCAGGACTGAGATAAACATTCCAAAGAGCTGGGGAGTAGAAAAAAAGAAAATGCAGCTATGGTCATGTTATTTTCCACCTAGTGACCAATCTGCTTAATGACAGAGCTGCTAGTCCCAATTGTAGACAAAGACTACCTATATACAAAAAAACCTGATCTACCTGTCCTAGGGAGGAGGGAAAATAACATGGTGACCTTCTGGAATCTTGACTTGTAACTCTCTCCTGCGGCCAGGCTAATCACAAATGCTGGTAAATGAAGTCCAAAGCACTTACAAAGTTCTTCATTGCTTATCTCATTTATATTGAAATAAGGCAGCTGCTGCCAGCAGGTGATGGCATATATTGCACTGAAAGAAGAACTCAGGGGAAATTTTAAGCTACATAAATGGACAGCAAAAATTAAATGTAGGAAAATGGCAGAATCTTTGTTTCTGAACCTGTTTTGCAAATAGGTTGGCTATAATATTAGTGGTAAGAGATTGCATAAATACTAGAATATCTTATTTTCACATAACTTATCCAACAACCTATAGTGAAAGGACTAAATGAAGAGCATATGAAGAACATTTTAAAAAGTAAAACCACTGAAGGTACAAAAAATGCCCTATTTCCATGCAATGATTTTAAAAGATTTCCGTAGCTCGTGGTTACTATGTTATTTGCTGTGCTTTGAATAATGGTGATTATTCAAACCTATACTGTACTGGAGCTACAGTTACAGCCATCTTCCAGATGCCAATCTCTCCTGCCTTAATCAGCTGCTTGGCATTTAAAGTCAAGGGTGTTCTAACCAAAACATGGAAATAGCTAATAACAATTTTAATACAGAAACACTTCTTAAAAGAAAGACTAATTGGGAGACTGGATCTGGTTTTCATTTCTGTCATAAAAGAGAAGAGGTACAAAGCCACAGTGTTAACTTTGAAAGAAGCCAAAGGTTAGAATCCAAAATCTATTATTGTGTCCCATCATCACCAGAAGGCATCCAAATCTGACCTGACTGAACAGATGCAAAAATAGCTAACATTTGATTTTCGACAGAAACATATATTCCAACTTTAAACAGAATAAAGAGTATTGAGAGTATATAAAAGTATATAAGAGTGAACACTTAAATGTAGGTAAGAAAAAAAGAAAGCCATGAGGAGTAGATCTATGAATACATTGGCTAAAAAAAATTTCTGACAGAATCTGCCCTGAAAAATATTAAAGCCCTAATTATCCAATAACAGTGAATGGTATTCTGATAGATAAAATTGAGCATTAAGTTCTCTGGTTTCCAGACTAGTAAAGAATACTTTTTGAAGCCCACATAGCCACAAAAATCAGACTCATGGTAGCTCTTACTTTCAGAGGGAAACCAATGATGCAAACACACTTTCAGAAGCCATATTAACAGTTTCTATAGTTGCATAGTGCACAGGCTTTACATTTTCCAAAATTATGCAGGGAAAACTAATTCAATAGCCATTGTTTCCTGTATTTCAGTGGATGGATGTTAGTCATTATGCACTGAAAAGTTGCATAATATGGCACTACAGCATTAAAAATAAAACTTAATGTTTTATTAATATGCATCTTCATACAAATTTCATTCATTGTTTGCCACTGAAAATTCTGAGACTTGTAATTCATTAAATTCACATTCCATATTCATCATCATTGTCTAAGTAATTAAACCCACATGATAAATGATTACAGAGTAAGAATTTCAAAACTTCTACCACTTCTGTGTACCAATGCACCTAGGCATTCTTCAGTTTCGAAAGACTATGGTATCATGCTCTGAATTGAGGTTCTGGAACAGTACCAATGCAACAGACCTCTATATACCACTGGTCTATTTTGTACTTTGTCCTAGGAACAAAGGAGGAGGTCAATACGATGGCTTTAGATATACCATTAAATGGATTGCATTCAAGAAGGATCACTATTATCTAGACAAGAATTTTGAGTAGGTGTATTTGTTGAGATTGATTTAACTTTAATATGCTACAGGAAAAGTCAGCTATAGAAAGATTGAATATTTAAAAAGTTATTTTGGATATCCTGTTGTAAACTGCAATTAAAAATGATGATGATATCATATCATAGTACATATTAGTCCCTCCCAGTATGTATTTTTATTGTTGTTGTGATACAATAATTTGCTTTTATTATTGTATGCTACCAAGTTAATTTTGTGTTTATTGGAAGGCTATTTACTGTAAGTCTTGAAATAAATAAAATAAAACAGGATACAGAAATAGAGGGGATAATGTCTGAATCTAGATGATCTGGAAGCTACATAATTACTTTTGATAGTAACTGTTCTAGAAATGGAAAAGTAGGTAATCTATGCACGGCCTAGATATGGACTTTAGAGCATCTGGGCTGTTGCCAGCACCAAATTGTGCAAGTTGTATTTTCAATGATGAGAGTGCATTTATTTTATTCAGTTTGGATCCTGTTCAATTCCAACTGTTTTTGATTCATATTCCAATTTGGGATATGGAACCAACTCAGGAGACTATATTATAGATTCATAACTTGCATATAGCTGCCTAAATTTTTAGCAAGGGAGCATCAATACTTTATCGTGGATGATTGAGTAATCTATAGTGGATATACCAAGAATATTTCTGTTCATAATTGCTTTTGAAACTTATGGAATCTTAGACTTTAATCCGATGTTTTATACATGGGCCTGTTTGAACTGTCTATATATATATCACTGCTCAAAAGTCCTTTCCTTAGCAAATTATATTTAAAGTGGATGGTGAAAAACAACTCTTTATCTTAAGATGCTATCAATGTGTAACTGATACAGAAGTTAAGATAAGCTTTTAATGTTACAATGGTGCAAATTTTCTTTTGCCCAATTCAATTTTCATATCTGCTCTTCAACGATTTGATTTGTTTTTTAAAACGTTTTTAATCAGGTTTTGATTATATGTCATCATTTTCACATTACTGTGAAGGTAATGTGGCCCATATTAAATAGCCCTAGAAGAGGAACTTGGTGTTTTCATTTTAACTGGTCAATATTAACACTGTGAATACTAACATATCAATATTTATAGAAAATAAAGAGGAAGAGATAAAGATCCTCTCAAGTCAAATTTAATTTCTGGTGACTACATAGACACAACTATGCCATTTTCTTGGCAGCTATACATACAAAGGTTGCTTGCCAAGGCCTCCTGGGAAATCAAAAAACATTTCAATCTAGGCCACAAGCTCTGAGTAGCCTCTGATGCAAACAGTCAAATCCAATCCACCTTAGCTTCAAAATCCAAATAAGATGGGCTAGCTTAGTTAGTGACTAAGATGGATCCTTATTATTCAGGTTAATTTTGCTTGAAAATACTGCTTGGTGACTGATGTCCAGGAATTTTTCAGAATGGCCCTTTATTTTGGATGGAAAGAATAGTGAGTCACAAGGCAGCTAACATCACCAAATTCTACCTTGCACATCGAGAACTGGGGAAAAAGCTCAGTACTGGGACAAGATTTTTGCTTCCAAACACATCAAGTATGGAATTGGACAAATTTTGAAGCAATCAAATACCAAGGCATTACTGCATGTTGCTGTACAGCTCAACTGAAGAATGTTTTTGAGAAACATTCTTCATTCACATTCAATGCTAAGTAGATTTAGAGTATATTCTGGAACTGTGAAAACTGTCCAGAAGCTTTTAAAATTGCTTAGAATTTTCTAGAGCTTTCTGGAATCATTCACAATTTTCTAGTACTTTCAGCAGAATCCATGGAAGCATATAACTATAGGTGCCTTAAACCAACAGTTCAGTTAGTCTAATTGCTGAGTAACACAATATGTAATGGCAATATTTGATTTAGATGGCATAGAGAATTTGCTTGCAAACATTTTTATGGACCACAGTAACCTTAATCTTAGCCCTAATACTAACCCTAGTTTCATTTTCATTTGCAATGGAATTTTAGCATGATCTTACCATAAAAAGTTCTGAATGCAAACCTGTCACTTACCCTTACCCTAACCCTAACCCCAATCCTAATTTAATTTTCATTGGCAGCTTGATTTTCCCATGTGGTCCATAGAAAGCTCTGAACAAAAAGTTGTTGTTTCCTCTTCCCTTAGAGACTGCGTTAAGTATCTATCCCAGACATTAATTTTCAGCTCTGAGACTAAGGCAGGGGACCCCAACCTGTGAGTTGCGGCCTACCACCGGGCTGTGGCCTATTCATAACTGGGTTGCATGAGCAGTAGGGCGGCATGCACATGCACATGCAGTCCCCCTTGCAGGGGCAGAACTCACCAATACTCACAGCTCCACAAATGCTGCCCCTTGCATAAAACCATCTCCACAACACACACACCCAGGGCCAGGCCACCAACTAGGAAAGGTTGGGGAGCACTGGTCTAAGGAGATCTAATCCTAACCCTAACCTTGGTGAAATTTAATTCTGTGCTTGGTGATGTTTAATCCCGTGTTTATTGATGGGATAATTTTCCCTATTCAGCTTTCTTTGGAAGGAAAAAGTTAGTTAATCTCTGTTCCTGAAAAGAAACTGGGTTGAGAAATCTGGCTAGTTCCTGTGTCTATTTGTTCTGGTAATGAGCAAGAGTTGGCTGCTGATAGTCATCATTGCATTTTAACTATCTTAATTCCTCAAGGTGCTCTGGCACCCTGCCAGATTTGTAACTCCAGATTGCAGGTCTTTTTAATCTAATGATTGGTATTTAGGACAGCTTTTTGCAAGCAAAGAAGCTTTTTGTAGTTTTATATAGGTAATCCTTGACTTACAACAGTTCATTTAGTGACCAAAGTTACAATGGCACTGAAAAAGTGACATGACCATTTTTCACACAACTGTTGCAGCATCCCCATGGTCATGAGAGGCCAGGCGAGGATAAGCACCCCTTGACGTAAGTGATGTCATGTTGGCCACACCCACCAAGTCACATGACTACCCAGCCACGCCTACCCAGCTGGTTATTGGGGCAAAGAACCAGTTGTTAAATTATTTGAATCCCACCACTGGCCATACTTGCTCAGTCACATGACCACCTAGCCACACCCACAGAACCGGTTGTTAAAAAATTTGAAACCCACCCCTGAATAAAGTATGATAAGGTAAGTGTTAGTTCCGAGGGTCAGGTGTGGGAATGAGGACTCGGGAAGCCAAGAGTGATTTAACGCAACAGCTCTTTAATACATAGTGAGGTTCCAGCAA
>JANHFR010002002.1:175576-193534 GCA_032468015.1 Mimophis mahfalensis | reverse complement strand
GAAGTCCACGCATCTTCAAACAGCCAGGGTTGAGAAACACTGGATTAGACTTTGCTAGCTGGGGTGTTCTAGGGGTTGAAGTCCACACGTCTTAAAATGGTTAAGGTTGAGAAAACTGATGAGGGGTAAGAAATTAGTTTTGCCTAAACAAAGGCAGTGATGGCAGTACCAATTGTTTATTTACTATAGCCTATAATATACAGCCTATAATATCAGAGGCAGAAGGAAATGAACTACTCTAGTCTTTCTATGCAATGTCTGGGATCATCAACAGAATAATCAGTAACCTTTTTAGAAGAATCAGTAACCTTTTTAGAAGAATATACAAGTATGCAGTGTGTTGACTTCTAGAAGATAGCAATAGCACTTAGATTTATATACTGCTTCACAGTACTTTACAGCCCTCTCTAAGCAGTTTACAGAGTCAACCTATTGCCCCCAGCAATCTGGGTCCTCACTTTACCCACCTTGGAAGGATGGAAGGCTGAGCCAACCTTGAGCCAGTCAAGATAGAACTGCTGGTAGTGGACAGAGCTAGCCTGCATTATTGCACTCTAACCACTGCACCAACAATGAATATGCATTCAGTTCCAAAGCCAAACAACCCACAAACCAAAATGTGTGTTAAATGGGGGGGGGGGGGTGTTACAAAGAGTATTTGAAGGGGCTGTGCCTTTTTGTCAATTCGAGAGCAATTAATTATTGGGGGGGGGACCCTTACATTTCTGTGTCTAACAGTCTTTAGCTGAGTTTGTATTGCTAAGTTTTTTTTTCAAAGGAACTTGATCCAGCTGATTGTATGAATCCCATAAATAATCTCACATTCTCCAAGTTCCATGAAAATGAAAGGATTGATAATACTCAATTCTTCACAAATCTAAAACTTACAAGTGATTATGGCAGGCTGTTTGTTCAGTTTAGGCTTAGCATGCTGCCAGAATCCACTTTGTAAACTATGAATTAGTCTGCTGTGGGAATCCAGTCTCTTACCATTTTCAGTTTAGCATCTTCAAATTGAGATTGGTTGCTATTGATTTCACGGGAGATGTCTTGGCAGCAGTAGAGAAGTGATTATTCCATTCCTCCTTCTTGTATTCTTTTCCACTTTCCAGATTAGCCTCCAGCCTTGGCATTGATAGTTAAATCATGGCTTACTAATATTTATGAACCTAATTGCTGCCTTTTTGCAGTTGGGCAATCACATGGAAAATGTTGAATGTATGACTAGGTAGGATGCTCTTGATCCTTTCAATTTCAGGTCCCTGATCATGCATGCTTGCTTTGCAAGGAAAAAGAAACCAAGTGTATGTAAGCCTCAATAAAAAAGAAGGGAAAAGGAACAGCACAGGAAACAACAGCATGTTTAGGTTCAAGTAAATATACCTTGGCAATATCATTTCTTGCTATGGACCCAGAAGACAGATTTCCTCCGTCTTCTCCCCCAACCAAGGAATGAAATGAGTTTAAGTCATCCCTAGTAGCATTTTCTCCTTATTCAAAGATTGACCGACGGCAGCCTCAAAGGTGTGTGTGTGTAAATCTGGTAGGTTTTGTCATCCATTATATTGGAGGGAAATTGCAGGACTGGCAGTGAGGAAGAGCAGAGGTAGTCTGGGCAGGCTAACAAACCTAATGCTGATCTAGTTTCCTCCAGTTCAAAGGTGAGTGGTAGCACTTCAGCATGAGAAAAGACCCTTAAGCATAGCCTTCCTTATGTAAATAAACACAACCGTGGTATCAAAACTGTTTTTTGTTGCCCCTTTGAGTCCCTGCAGTTTTCTTCACAGAATTTTGGAAGTGGTTTGCCCTTGCTTGCTTCTTAGGGCTGAGAGGGAGTGACTGGCCAAAGGTCACCAAGCTGACTTCAAGCTTATAGCAACCTGGTCTGTAGCCTCGTGCTTTAACCACTACACCAAACTGGCTTTCTTTATACACTATCTACTGTATTCACATAATTACTGTGAATGTTTAATCACCACTTCCATAAGAAGAAAAGTGCCTGGAGAGAGCCATTCCAGTAAGGAATTTTCATAAGTGTGTAATGTTCTCTTTCCAGGGTGAGTTGCTGAGTCCATGTCGGTGTGACGGGTCAGTGAAATGTACACATCAGCCTTGCCTGATCAAATGGATCAGCGAGAGGGGATGCTGGAGCTGTGAGCTGTGTTACTACAAGTATCACGTCATTGCCATAAGCACAAAGAACCCCCTGCAGGTAAAGGTACTAGAGATTATTCCAAAGTCCTTGTTTTGGCTTTTCCCTGCTTCCTGTATTTGCCCTGTTGGTTCTGCATTTGTGGCTTTTCGTTATATGGTGCCCGGCATGTGGTGAAGAAGTGGACCATTCATTTTAGTTGCTTTTTATAAAACACATCCAGGTGACCAGGGTGAAAAATAAATGGAGATTTCAAAATAAAATATCCTGTGAAGCAAACACAAAATGTTTGCCTCCACAAGATTGTCAACTGTGACTTTGATCAGGAGACATGTCATCCACAATAAAAATTAGAGTCGCAGTTGCTAACTTGCACAAGTCTGACACAGAGCACCTGTTGTTTGCAATGGGGGAA
Organism: Mimophis mahfalensis; assembly: GCA_032468015.1. NCBI lineage: Eukaryota > Metazoa > Chordata > Lepidosauria > Squamata > Mimophis > Mimophis mahfalensis. The sequence goes on along the minus strand of JANHFR010002002.1, from coordinate 190,967 downwards.
CAAAAAAGCCTTTTGGTGCATATGAAACCTCACTCGCTAGTAGCACTGATTATATTATCTAGTATGGATAATGAAACATTTGCAAGAAAACAACCAAGCTCAGAGAGCACCCAGAAGCCAAAGCAAAACCCTGAACTGTAGATACTCTCTTCTTTTTGTAATAAATAGTGGGATGTGCTAAACTCCTAATATTTAAGCTGTGTGCTGATGTTACAGGCTCTTTAGCATTTAGTCTCCAGCAACTGCCAGGTAGCTCACTTAGAAGCCAGCACTGAATTAGTGGAAAGGATACGTGCCGTTGTGTTGCCCCAGTCAATTTAATTTATAGCAACTGCACAATTTGATCTATTAGAAACTGCAAGTCAGCTAAAATACAGACTCCTGAGACATACTCCACTTGGTTCTGAGGCACACAGTGTGGAGGCAACTGCCTTCCTGCTTGAAATAGTGGCCTCAGCAACATTATTCCTGTTTAACTTGTTCAGAACACAAATCCCTGCAGAATTCAGAATTAGTGTATCAGGAACTGGAAACTGTCATTCTTAATGAAAGGAAGCAGCTCTCTGCCTCATTTGCAGCATGCATTTCACAAATTGTATTTGCATCCCACTTTTCTTCTGAAGAGTTGAAAGCAAACATATGTTTGAAGTCACTGTTGGGTCATCACAATAACCCTTGCTGGATAGGAGGGAGATTTTGTTGCTATGTGGGAGTGTCTCTTCAACAGATCTCAGCAGTTTGAAACCATCTCCCTTATATGTTCTCAGTTGTGCTATATTACATCATCACTCATGGAGGGAAAATATCCACAGGAACGCATAGCTACCTGAGAACAGGGAAAATTGCCAGTAAGAAATATGTCATTTTAAACTAGAAAGACCTGAATCAATTATCAATAACATGTCAACGCCCCCCACCACACACCGAATCTAGAAATAGTCAATAGAGCAAATGATCTAAATCTTGCTTTGTTTCTCCTCACAAACATGCCCCCTTCCCTTAATTCCGTAGAATAAACAGTTCTAAACAATTAGTTTTAAAATAAAGAAAAAAAGATTAAAAATGTCTTCCAGCCGAGTGAGAAATTTAAGAAAAATAATATTAAAGGATTGTGTTTAATTTCTTCAATCTTGATCTTTTGGGGACTTGTTGAGTACCTCTGTAAGTTTGAAAACAGTCTGATGACGCTGTGGGGATATCATTTCATCAAGTAATTGCCACAGTGGGCACTATTGGTGACAAAACACAAACAGAAAGATAAATGTAAACAGTAAAGCTAAAAGACAAGGTACTGGAGTTTCTGCTCCACATTCAGCCCATTTCACAGACAGATAAACAATTGAGGCTGAAAACAGATGAAGAGGTTTTTCATTGGATGTGTGTGGTGGCTCTGTGGTTCAGTTTGCTCTTGATACAGTGATTTGGAAAAATACTTGATGTATCTTGGACTGATTAAGAGTTTCTCTCATTCTGCTCAGAGTTAAATCTAGAAGAAACATTGCTTGACTATCTTAGGAGATCCCCAGAAGGTTTAATTATTTAACTTGGCCCAAATTGTATGAAAAGCCTAGTGGTGGGGATAACAGAAATGGATTTACCAGCAGTTTCATGAGGGCAGCATCTTGAGATCATACTGCTGAAATTTGGCAACCAAACTTCATCTGTGTGATTAATAATAATAGACTCACTACCACTAACATTGGTTGTTATTGGACTGGTTCCTCTGTTAACCGTGCTGAACAAGTCAGGCTGTGGCAGTCAGACATGTCTGCCAGGTTATCACACCTCCTTTACATGAACGATATAAAGCTTGTGGAAAAAAATAAACTATGAAATAGTATTGCTGCTCATCACTGTCCTATATTCAGCCAAGATATTACAATGGACATATGTGTCACATCCACACTCAACAAAGAAAAAACAGTGAAAACTGGAGGAATCAAGTTTTCCTCTGGAAATAACGTGAAGGTTCTACTTGAAGATGATCCCTACAGATACCTGGGCATCCTTCAAGCTGTGAATATCAAGGACACTAATGTCAAGAGGAAACTTGGAAGTGAATAGATAAAAAAAGTGAAGAAATCCAAAGTCAAGGAAGGAAATACCATCAAGGCAATTAACACCTGGGTAATGTCAGTCATTAGATACACATCTGGATTGATGGACTGGACTCAAGCAGAACTAAAAGCCCTAGATAGGAAGACCAGAAAAATAATGTGAATGAATCATGCCCTTCACCCATGCAGTAATGTGGATAGAACTACTTACCAAGCCAAATAGGTGGGTATGGAATGCTGCAAGTACATCAGATAGTTAAAGGAAAAATGGCTCTGGAAGGCTATCAGAGGAGACAGTGAAAAAGATGCACTGGAGCTAGTAAACCATGAAGGCTTATTCAGTACTTTGGAAGTTCTCTATCTTGTCTTCTTGGTTAATGCTGGAACAAACTTGGTTCTTTTTCTTCCAGAAGTTTTTTGTTTTATAGGAAATAAAACGTTCACTTCATGCCTTCTTTTAGCTGCTTGATTTTTACTCCTTTTCTTTCCTCTTGTTCCCCATATTTTACTGATTGTTGTTATTAGCTGCCCCGAGGAATGTGTTAGCACCAGAAGGAAAAAAAATATATAAACTTAAGCATTCCTGTAAATACACTTGTTAGTAAAATTGGGTAGACTATACAGGCATCGTCAGTCTTTCTGAGGGGACAAAATCTGAATGGGTTAAATTTGAAAGACTTGGGTGCTGATGACATCCTTTTGAAAGGCAAGGCTTTTTAAAAAAAACAGAAAGTCCTTAATATGTTTTGACATATTCAATAGAATTAAATTGCATTTGCAGCTGAAGTTATCACATGTGTGAACTACAGCTTGCACTCTTCTGATTGGTAGGTGACAGGAATTTTGTGCAATGTTTTTCAGTTTTAGATTAGTGTGTGGATGTTTTGTTTTTCAGCCCTGTTCTTTGCTGGACAGTGTAATGATGACTTTTGAGAAGAAACTTGCCAAATTAGGCATACAATTTTATGCATTAAAATTTAGATGATGAGAAGGAAATAAGCAATAGATTGTTTCAATCTATATATGCCATTACTCAAAGATTAGCTTATAAGATGTCATAATATTTTTTCTTGTCCTACCAGTATTCTAAACCAGCAAAAATAACAGTAGGGTTTAATATGATCTCAGTGCCCTTTTCGAGGCTCCACTGGTTAGGATCAAAATAATACTTGCTTGTATTTTGAAATGTACCAATTCAGACTCGGAAATTGGTTTTGCCTGAGATATTATAGCAAGCTGTAAACATACCCAGCTTGAGATAAAAATTAGTTTGGGTTACCACAATGCACAATGCTTCCACTTAAAAAAAAATTACCCCCCCCCCCCCCCTTCTCCCTAGTCCCAATAAAACCAATTGTATGAGTTCCACAGTGATTTCCAAGGAAACTTCATAATGTGTCAAGAAATCTTCATGTCCCAGTAGCCTACTATAGCCGTGTAGAACATGAGGCAAAGTATTTGTGGAAAATTCCTCCTTGCTTCAGTGAGGTGGCCATTTAACTTGAAATGCTCAAACTAAATGAGCATTTTCTAGCACAAATAGCTATAAAACAACCCCTCACCTCTGTGGGACAGGTAATGTTCTTGCATTTCTCGCTGGTGGAACTAATCAAAACATAATCTTAATAAGTGAGCTATCTGTACATCTACATGACAGGTTGGAAGGCTCATGAAAGAACAAGGGGTTATTCCTGGGTCCAAACGTCTGCCAAAGAGTCAAAAAATGATTCTGTACTTTCACTATTCATTGGAGTCAGAGGAGGAATGAGCAAGGCTTATGGGACAATTTAGAATGAAGCAACCTAAGGAATGGAATGGAATAGAATAGAACAGAACAGAACAGAACAGAACAGAACAGAATAGAATAGAACAGAACAGAACAGAATTCTTTATTGGCCAAGTCTTGATGTTTAATAGAGGAATCTTAGAAAAAAGAAAGAGAAACTGATCCTTTTCTTCTGCAGATAGAAGATGCACCTTCATTTGTATTGTTTTGTTCTGTAAGCCATCTTATTTGTTTTTCAGATCAATTCCAAGGTGATGGAAAATAGTCACAGTGTCTCTGGTCCTGACACAGATCTTTGTATCTCTTGGCTCTGCAACTTATTCCAACACGTCCCCTTTTGGGCTAGACCTCCCGCTCTCTTCCATCCAGGGAGAGAGATCCAGAAATCCTACAAACTCTGGGACTTAAAAGACCTCCGAGGTCCCTTCCAGCCCTATGATTCTATGTTCATTTGGTTAGAATAAACGAAGACCAGGCACACAAAAGTTATTTTCAAAAGAGTCAAATGCAAGGATCATGATTGTTTCACATCATTTAGATCACGGTTTTCTAAGTGTTGTCTTAATAAAACTTCTAACTGTGGATTTGTTGTCTTGGATTTTTTTTTTTTTACAGTGAAATAAATTATTCAGTGTTCATTAAAATATGGGCTTGAGTGCAAGGAACGAGTAAGATCAAACAGAACTCAAGAAAATCGAAGTGGCATGTTACAAAAATTCTAAATTGTGCCCTGAAGATTATGGGTAGAGAGAAATTTTAAAGAGAAATCTAATGTCACCTGACCAGGTTATCACAACCACCCTGTTTATTATTGGGAGGAAAAATAAAGAAAGGAGCATACTGTATGCAGTGAACGTGGAATAAGTGAATAAACAGGATATACTGAAATGAAAGGAGAATAACTCACGAACTGTAAGTTCAAAGTTATCTCCCTTGTATGTTAGCTTGATAGGAAACTTTTAAGATACAGGTAGTCTTCAGGTTACGATGGCAGTTGAGATCAGGATTGCTATTGCTAAGTGATGCATTGTAAAGTGCGATGTTACACAACTGGATTGCTTAGTAAGAGAATCATAGCAGCCCTGGTTACCATCGTAGCAACCAGACGTGGAGGTTGTTAAGCAGAAAGAGATGGGAGTCCCAGGTAAGGAGTGTAAGAATGCCATGGGGAGGAGGGGAGGCAGAGAGAGGGGTCCTGTGTTGCCATTCAAGTGCATTAAGGTCATGGGGTGGAGACAGAGGTGGTATTCAGCCAGTTCCGGCAGGTTCCGGAGAACCGGTAGTGATAATTTTCACAGGTTCGGAGAACCACCTCCGATTGGCTGACACCAGCAAATAATATCTCCAATTGGCTGACAGCATAGCCATGCCCACTAAGCCACACCCACAGAACTGGTAGTAAAAAAAATTGAATCCCACCAATGGGTGAAGAGCATGGCATGAGTTTAGGAAAACTAGGAGACTTGCCACATTCCCTGCCCTGAAGTTGTCCCAAGATTGGAAATATTCTAGAGATACAATATCTAACCTGCATTAATTCAGGTGACCATTGGGTGGCAGGAAAAAGTGAGGCTATTCTTATCACTTTGCTGCCATCTGCAGCTCAAATACAGTGGTGCTAGCAGAAACATGGGGAAAGAAAGGGAGATTTTTACCACCTATCTTGTGATTGTGTCCAGCAGAATGAGAAAGAGGCAATGAAGAATCTTGATTTTATGTTGTAGTCCTTGTAACAATTCTATTTTAAAAAAAAATCAGGACAAAAACTAGATAATGACCTCTGCAGGCCATTGTAAAATTGCTGTAAAATTACTGATGGCACCTAAGCAAAAAAGAGGCAGTTCATGAAAGAATGGTAAATTTGGAAAGAAGCTGAAGGTCAAGGACAGAGAAGGTGCTACTGTTTCAGGCTAGTACTTTGTTGTTGTTTTTTTATGTTACTTTATTAGTACTCCAAAACAAGGGCAGGTTTATTTTCCTCTGTGTTAATGAATTGTTTAATGGTATTTTGGGGCTGTAGGTTCTCTCCAACGTACCCAGGAAGTAGATTCCTTCTTCTCATTTTTCAGAATTAAATATCACAGAAGTTGATAGATGAGCTAATGAAGAAAACGTCATTTTATTTATTCATGCATTCAGTTGATATAGCTACCCATCTCAAACAAATGACACTGGATGACTAACAATAATTAAATAAAACAGCAAAAAGCCAACAAAAAAAGATTATTAGCAGACCAGATTTAAACAGGAAATCCATATGGATATATTATAGATATTTCAGCAAAATTAATTCATGGGCTTTAGCAGACATTTTGTCCCCCTGGCCCAGAAACAGAGCCGTGCCTTCAGGTCTTGCCAACAGAGTCAGGACTAATCTGTTCTCCAGAGATTATCCCAAAAGCTATTTTATTTCCTTTAATTTACAATATTAGTAAAACATAGTTTTAACCATTGCTTAATGCTGGGACATCAAGGTGACGCAGAAGAGGTATAAATACCAAGATATATTGGAATATAATGCAACAAAATCATGGCAGCTATTATCAAAATTAACATTTCATGTTTTATTAGTCTTTTTTTAAAACTGCGGTATTGGAGTTCAACTAATTCCCAACCAACCCTTAAGAAAGCAGCAGGATAGAAGTGTAGGAAAATGACAGGACCGGGAACACTAATGCTGGAGGGATAACCAGGGCAGGAAATAATAGTCTTTTCCAGATGCTGCACAAATTCAGAATTGCCCTTTCTTCTGGGAACTACTGCATAACAATGAAGTCCATTTTGTTTAAATTGCTGTTGCAATCTTGTACAAAAAATCCATGTGGAAATGTTATTGGATGTTAATTAGCGTGATTTGATGCCTATGAACCAAGAACTAATTCCATATATTTCTCTTTTTTCTTTCTGGCTTGTTTGTTACTGCCTTCCTGTTGCCTGGGGCCTTACGCAGTGGCAGACCATTTCTCTGACCGTCATCGAAAAAGTTCAGATAGCAGCAGCCATCTTGGGTTCCCTTTTCCTTATCGCCAGTATCTCGTGGCTTATCTGGTCAACTTTCAGTCCATCTGCTAAGTGGCAGCGCCAAGACCTGCTCTTCCAGATCTGTTATGGGATGTATGGCTTCATGGACATTGTCTGTATAGGTGGGTGAATGAATCTCTCAAAGTACATGAAGAAGCCAATGGAATGTTTGACTCTAAAAGGTTCCTGGGGAGAGCAATTGCTACTTATCTTCTTGATAGGGTGTAAAGGAGAAAGTAGAAACTAAGGCGGTTTTCTTAGAGCTAACTAAACCATGTGGATTAGACTAACCAACCCTTCTGCTATATGGTAACTCTTCTTGTCAACCATTGTAAGCCATCTACAACTCTTCCCCAGTATGAGATTAAACCTAAATGTATTAATTCAGAATCAAAGTGGATAGTCCCTAGTGGTTGGAATAGTTTCTCTCTCAAACTCCATCAAATAATGTATGAAGTAGTGAAGAGTCAAAGCTGTGGTTATTCTCATTTATGCTCCTATCTTTATACACAGAAAAGCTTAAATACATTTGCTTCGTTTGGGGAGAATGTACCACTACTTTTTAATTTCTCATGTTTTAGATATCAGAATGTTTATAAAAATCAGAATGAATCCAATAATATTTGATGCTAGAAATAAAAATTCTGTTCTATTCTGCAGTGCTGATTAAGGAGATCTTTAATTTTATTCCATCAGCACTTACAAGTGCAAGATTTGATATTGTCCTGGATGGCATAACCAAAGTGCAGTCTATTCTTGTATCTCTTCTGTGCAGGAACACTCTTCTCTCTGCTGAGGACATGATTTTCTTAAAAAAAAAAAGTTTAACTCTATGGCTGGGTTCACTGGTTTTTTTAACCTTCCCTTTTTCTATATGATGGTTAATAACATTTGAATTGAATGACTGGGTTCACACATTACAGGTTAGGGTTGACTTATAATTGTAATTGAGCTCAGAATTATAGCCATAAATTGGGGTGGTCATTAAGCAGATTGTCATGTGACCACACCTGATTTTATTACCTTTTTTACGACGGTCGTGAAGTCAATGCCATGGTCATTAAATGAATTTCCTCAGTGTGTGGTTTTTGCTGGAAACCAGAAGTAAACTAGCGAAAAACACCAAAAATTATGTGATGTTGTAATCAGCCAAACTGGTTGTCAAGTGCCCAAAATGCAGTCATGTAATTGCTGGGGGAGGTATGGCCCTCAAAACTTTGAAAAAGTGTCTTAAGTAACTCTAGAGAGGTCCATTGTAACTTTGAATGGTTGCTAAGCAAGTGATCATTAAGTGAGGACTACTGTATACCATGGTGAACTGAAACAAAGCACATTTAAGCTGGAATGGTTGCATGTGTCTAACCATTTTGTGGCAAACTAATATCTAACAACCATCTTTCTTCTTGGGAACCTGGAGGTCATAGAATTACTAGCAGTAGCAATAACACTTAAAGTTATTTACTGCTCCATAATGCTTTACAGTACTCTCTGGGCAGTTTGCAATGTCAGCATATTGCCCCAACAAGGCCACACCTGGCATACTGCATCCAGTGTTGGTCATACATGATAGCAGTATTCCAGTATTTGAGAGGTTGCCACAAAGTTGTTGTTGTTAGTTGCGAAGTCATGTCCAACCCATCGTGACACCATGCACAATGCACCTCCAGGCCTTCCTGTCCTCTACCATCCCCCGGAGTCCATTTAAGCTCACCCCGACTGCTTCAGTCAAAGAGGAAGAGTCGATTTATTTTCCAAAGCACCTGAGGGCAGGACAAGAAGCAATGGATGGAGACTAACCAAGAAGAGAAGCAACCTGGAATTAAGGAGAAACTTCCTAACAGGGAGAACAATTAACCAGTGGAACAGCTTTGCCTTCAGAAGTTATGGGTGCTTCAACACTGGAAGTTTTTAAGAGGAGCCTGGACAGCCATTTGTCTGAAATGGTATAGGGTCTCCTGCTTGATTGGACTAGAAGCCTCCAAGATCCCTTCCAGCTCTATTCTGATTGACTGAATTCTCATTTTACTGACCTGGAAAGGATGGCAGCCTGAGTCAACTTTGAGCCCTGTCAGGATCGAACTCCAGTCTGTGGGCAGAGTCAGTCTACAACACTGCATTCTAACCACTGCGCCATTGGGGCTCTCCATTAAGAAAGCTACAGCAAAAGGCAGGGCCAACTAACACTTTAGACAAACACAGAATCCCAAGAGACAACGCATAAGATGGCATTACCTCCTATTACATGTATAAAAGCTGATTTAGCCAACAGCTGAGCCTTCTTGCAATGTTGGCAAATGTTTCTCATGGAGGTGAGGTTAATTCTGAAGGATATCAGGCAGGCAGCACAGCCTGAACTTTTCTCCTCCACCTGCTGCCCAGCACAGACTGTTTGATGTGATGCACCCATTAGGCAGCGTGGCGGCCTCATGGAGGAGAAGGAAGAGGAGGAGAGGGGGAGGAGGTCTTTCCAGTGGTTCTCAGTGAATGGAAAGAGGCAAAACTGTTTATGTGTTTGATTGCTGATAGGAACACAGAGGAAGTAAGTGGGTAGCTAGTGGCTGTCAGGAAGTTACGTGATTAACATAACTTTGATAAAGAAGGAAAGGCTGGAAGGAGCTGGTTAGTTCATCTCTCAGCAGGAAGTAAACATTCTCCTTTCATCCGTGAGTTGGATGCCATAGGAGCAAAATAAGCCAGCACTTAATTGGAGGGGGGCAGAAAATAGGTATGTTTTGATTGCATTTAAGAACTGGGTGTAATTTCTTAATTTCCGCTTCATTTGATTGCAACCTTTATGTGTTTTCTGAAGAGCATTGAAATTTGGATCATGCACTAAAGTTTTATCTAGAACAGAGATGCAGTGCCAAGTTGTTTACTGGTTTTTTAAAAAAAAATTATCATGAATTTTTAAGATAAGCCAGTATATCAAGAAAAAAAAAATTGCATCCCAAGATTCTGTTCCATTTACAGTTGCCAGAAAAGGAATCCTCCTAGCAAGGTATTTTAATTCGAAGTTATAGTTCATTGCTTCCGCTTTTAATTCCAGGAAGTATAAAATATGTGTGGCTGTTTCCCAAAGGACAAAGCATTTTGGAAATGTGAGATATCAAGGCTAAGTGCTTAGCAGGCTAGCATGCAAAAAAAATTAATAGCAATGTTAAAAAAACTAGGAATGTGTGCTACTCTCATACTGCCAAGATCTGGGACATGCATTTCTGAATATTTTGTTTATTTGTTTTTTTTTTAATCGGATGGTTTATATACAAAAAAGGAGAAGAATTTGGGGGTTTAGAAAGTTTCAAGCAGTATGTACAGTCTCATTTGGCCAGCATTAGGAAGTCCTAGGAAATGATTGTGATGCTGCCTGGGCATATAATAGATAACCTACCTTCTTAGAATAGTCTCAGGTCATCCAAGAGGTGAGGTGCAGGACATAGAAGGCTCAGCAATGACCTCAGGTGGACATGGGGGACAAACTGTCTGATAAAAGCAGCATTGCACTACTGCAAAGGTGTCAAACTCACGGCCCGGGGGCCAGATCTGGCCCAGGAGGTGCTTAGATCTTGCCCAGCAGGGCCGCCCTGGAAACAGCAAAGGACTGGCCTGCAGTGCCTCCTCCAGTGAAAACGGAGCACACATGGGTCCTCCCGAGCTCTGTTTTCACTTCCAGAGGGTTGCAGGAGGCCGTTGCAGCCAAAAATGGATCTCAGGAGCATGTTTTCTCTGGCAGAGCACTCAGGCCACTGGAGGCACCCTGACAGGAGTGACATCAAGCTGGCCATGTCCACCCAGGCCACACACACCCTGGCCTCCTGAAGTCAAACACAACCCTGATGCGCCAAGGCTCTGTTTTAGGCCCAGTACTCTCAACATCTTCATCAATGATTTTGATGAGGGGATAGATGGGGAACTCATCAAATCTGCAGACGACACCAAACTGGCAGGAAAAGCCAACACTCCAAATGATCTTGACAGACTTGAACATTGGGCACTATCTGGGCGCTATCTAACAAAATGAAACTCAATTGTGAAAAAAGTAAGATTCTGCATTTAGGCAAGAAAAACAAAATGCACAGGTACAGTATATGTGACACCTTGTTCAATAGTAGTAACTGTGAGATGGATCTTGGAGTCCTACTATACAAGTATTTAAATGTTAACCAGTGTGCAGCTGCTGCCAAAAATAAGCCAACACAGTTCTGGGCTGCATAAACAGAGGGATAGAATCAAGATCACGTGAAGAGTTAATACCACTTTATGATGCCTTGATAAGGCCACGCTTGGAATACTGCATCCAGTTTTGGTTGCCATGATATAAAAAAGATGTGAAGCAACTTAGAACTAAGGAGAAATTTCCTGACAGTTAGAACAATTAATCAGTGGAACAACTTGCCTCCAGAAGTTGTAAATGCTCCAACACTGGAAGTTTTTAAGAAGAGATTGGATAACCATTTGTCTGAAATGGTGTAGAGTTTCCTGCCTAAGCAGGGGGTTGGACTAGAAGACCTCGCAGGTCCCTTTCAACTCTGTTATTCTATTCTATTCTATTCTTAGTTGCTTACATGCCTGCATCATGTACCTGGGGTTACCCTGAGAACCCTGTATGAAAGGTGGTTCCCACGTGACAAGCTAACCTTTCTGTTCAGCAAGTTGCAGATCCAATTGGGTCCTGTCAGTCAGAGTAAAAAATTATGGAAGTGAGTGATTGCCTTGTTGCCTTAGTAATGGAAATAAATGTCTGTTCTCTCCATCCACAAGCAGTAACAGATTGGGAAGGAAATGCCTATAAATATGTTTGGAGCAAATAGTGCATGAAATAGAAAGGTGTTCCCCCCCCCCCTCCAAAATGCATCATCTTAAATAACAAAATGTACAGTGAAAAATTGTGGCACATCATGGAACCACCTCAGGTGAGGACCTTTTGTGAAAAAACATTGCTGGATGAGAGCTTACACACTGGCTTGCTCAATTTGTGGCACACTTAAAGAGGAGATTGTAGGGCAAGGAAGTTAAGCTCAGGCATCTTTTTGGAGGAAGAAGATATATTGGAATGCAGTTGGTGAAGTCGTCACAAGGTCCTGCCCTAAAGTGCCTGTCACAGGCATGAACTGTAGAGAGCAAAGATCCTTCTCAGTGTAGCCAATTTGTCCCTAATGAGCAAAGTCAGGAAATAGATCTTCCTCTCTACAAATCATGCCCATCACAGATATCCTCAGGCAAGAGCTTCTGACAATTGTACCACTATATTCCATTTTTAGAGCATATCCATATTTACCATTTAAGTTGCTGTTCTCTAGGCTCATATTGGCTTCAAGATAACAAAATAACAGATTTGGAAAGGACCTTGGAAGTCTTCTAGCCCAACCCCCTGCTCAAACAGGAGACCCTACTATTCCGGACAAATGGCCATCCATTTGTTCTCTTGAAAACCTCCAGTGACGGAGCACCAGAGGTGGTATCCTACCGGTTCAGCCCGGTTCGGCCAAACCGGTAGCGATGATTAGGGGTGGTTTGCCGAACTGTCAAAAACCACCCCTGGCTGGTCCCACCCAACCGCCCCTGTCCTTCCCTTTTTTTCAGCTCTGCTGATTTGCGCGGCAGAACTAGCAGCCGTGCGAATCAGCAGAGCTCTGCTTTTGAAGCCGAGGCAACACTGCTTCCTAGAACAGAAATAGATGGCATGTTCTATCAATTTCAGTAACTGAATGTATGTGTACCAAGAATCAAAATCCATATACTGTATAGCAAGGGATAACAAACAGCGATAAAAATAATACTTTCTTCCTCTTCTGTTTTTGTCGTGTTTTTAGACCTCCCCTCTCCTTATGAGGAATGCTCAAATAGCAAGATATGGCTATGATTTTTGCCTTGCTAGTAGAAGGGGGCTGATTCAAAACCTGACAGAATTATTCTTAATGACTTTCCCCTCCCCCCCCCCTTAGCTTCCTTCTTTCCCATGTGTTTTCTTTAAGAAAAAATATGTACCAGTGCATTGATTCACTATTTTTCCAGTCATCTGAAGCAGAAGGATTTCACCTACAGCTCCCAAATAAACCCAGTAATCTAGTCTTCTTTCTACAGCTAAGCAGTCAGCGGATTATTGGTCTTATGACATGCTTCCAGAAACTGAAGCATGCTGTCCCAAGGGGGAAGGAACACTCAAGGTGACATAACTCAGTAAAGCATAAGGTGTTTGAGAGTTGGACCATAAATTAACCCTGTAGCTAGGCTGACAAGACTGGGAGATTAATACAAGACAAAAGTTTTCTGCCCTCAGAAACAATTCCCTGCCTCTGGCAATGAAGCAATTAAACAGACCTGAATAGAATAGAACTAAGTAAGTTGTCAGGTTGAGCAAATGAGGAAAAACTCACTGACAACTTACTTAGATTAGACAACTTACTACATCCAGTTTTGGTCACCACAATGTAAAAAAAAAAAGGTGTTCAGATTCTGGAAAGAGTGCAAAAAAAGAGCAACAAAGATGATTAGGGGACTGGAGACTAAAACATACAAAGAACAATTGCAGGAATCGGTCCTGTCTAATCTAGGGAAAAGAAGGACAATAGGAGACATGATAGCAGTGGTTCAATATTTGAGGGGCTGCTGCAAAGGGGGAGCCAAGCTATACTCCAAAGCACGAGAAGGCAAGACAAGAAACCCTAACCCTAACCGAGGACAGAAGTAATCTAGAACTAAAGCATAGCTATCAAGTTTTCCGGTTTGGCCGGGAAACTCCTGTTTTTCCCCCTCTTTCCTGGCCCCGTCCTGTATTTTTTTTAAATTTCCCATATTTTCTCTGAGCTCTCCACCCCACCTGTGCACGTGCACACACACACACACACACACACACACACACACACACAGTATTCTGAGCAGGGCGGAGCACGGCGGGCTTTGGGGAGGGGGTTCCCCAACAGCCATCCAGGCCACAGAGGGAATCCCTGTGACGCTCCGTGCCCCACCGCCACTCACCTGGATTCCCCGAAGCCCAGGTGAGTGGCGGTGGGGTGCGGGGCATCGGGTGAGGAGAGAGCACGCGTGCATGTGCATGCACACATGCACACACGAGTAGGAGCCCCGGTTGCGCATGCATGGGGAGCGGGGCACAGAGTGGGGCATGCAGGAGCGGGGCACGCAGGAGCGGGGCACGCAGGAGCGGGACACGCAGGAGCGGGGCACGCAGGAGCGGGGCATGCAGGAGCGTGCCCGGGGAAAATTTCCCAGATTTTTAAAATTTAAAGTTGACAGGTATATCTTTTCATAGGTTATATGTATATGCCTACAAAATTCTTTGAGTCAGAAGATTACGTATTTATAAAAATGTTTTTACCAATTCTGACAGTTTGGAAAAAATATATATGCTGATGATACCCACTCTTCATCTCCTCCCCGAACCAACCCAGTGATGCCCTTGATGTGATGTCCCGGTACCTGGAGGCTGTGCAGATCTGGATGGGGAGGAACAGGCTCCAGCTCAATCCCGCCAAGACCAAGTGGCTGTGGATACTGGCATCACGTGTTGTTCAGGATATTCCATCTTTGGCGATGGGGGGGAAAGGTGTTTCCCCCCTCTCTGTGGGCGCGCAATTTGGGTGTCCTCTTGGATTCACGGCTTTCTCTGGAGGAATATCTGACGACCGTGGCCAGGGGGGCATTTGCATGGGTTTGACTTATGTGCCAGTTGTGCCCCTTCCTGGACCGTGATGCCCTATCCACGGTCACTCATGCTCTCGTCACCTCTCGACTTGACTACTGCAATACCCTCTACATGGGGCTGCCCTTGAGGAGCACTGGGAGGCTCCAGCTGGTCCAGAATGTGGCCGCGCGGGTGGTGATGGGAGTATCTCAATACTCCCATGTTACACCTCTCCTGCGTGAGCTGCATTGGTTGCCAGTTGTCTTCCATGTGCGCTTCAAGATGCTGGTTACCACCTATAAAGCCCTACATGGCATAGGCCCAGGGTACTTGCGGGAACGCCTTCTGCCAGCCTCCCATCGCCCAGTACACGCTCACAGAATGGGTCTCCTCAGGGTGCCTTTGGCCAGACAGCGTCAGCTGGCAACCCCCAGGGGGAGAGCCTTCTCTGTGGGGGCACCGACCCTCTGGAATGAGTTACCCCTTGAGCTCCGGACAGCCCCTGACCTCCAATCCTTCTACCGCGACCTGAAGAGCTGGTTATTTCAGCAAGCCGGTCTGGGCTGATTTTGGGTTTTTAATTGGTTCTTAATTGTATGTATGGTTTTATTTAATTTAATAGTGTAGATTTATTGAGTTTGGTGCTTAATTCTTTCTTAACTTTTGTATTTTGATGTTTTTTAATTGTTGTTAGCCCCCCTGAGTCCTTCGGGAGAAGGGCAGCATACAAGCCTCAATAAATATAAATATAAATCAGCTTTCTCTCTCTCTGCAAGTTGGCAGTCTTTGTAAGTGCCATAATTATCTAAGGCAGTGGTTCTCAACCTTCCTAATGCCTTTAATACAGTTCCTCATGTTGTGGTGACCCCCAACCATAAAATTATTTTC
>JANHFR010002002.1:138719-150137 GCA_032468015.1 Mimophis mahfalensis | reverse complement strand
TGATGTGAGTTGGCCACGCCCACCCAGTCATACCGGTTGTTAAATTATTGGCTCCTGGTGTTTTCTGTGGGAAACAGATCCAAATGGCTCTTTGCGTGTTTAAATTTGCAGACCCCTGCTTTGGGAGATTGTGTTCATGCTAGCAAGATGTTGGATGCAGTGGTATATGTGTCTGCTTTTCATATTTTTTTTTCATTCCAGGGGTGCCCTTATCTAATTCGCTCAAAGGCAATATTGTAGAATATAGAAGAACCCTTATGGAAGCTCTTAACCACCATATTATTTTCTGACTTTAATGCTGAAGGGAAAGGAATAGAGAACCAATAAGAGCATATGCTGGAAAGAAGAAAAATGCGAAATGCTTATTTGGTCTACTGGCGTCTTCATTTTGACGCTGCAATTTTGTAAATATTTTATTTATTTATTAGATTTATGCGTTGCCCCTCTAGTATTGTCTAGGGGCAACTGTGTGGATTACAAACCTTAAAACATTAAAATGATAAAACAATAACAAAACAAATACATAAAATATAAATTGTATGCAAATTTCTATACATAAATCTAACTTTGTGCATGCACACATATTAATATTACAAACACGGATTAACATATGAACATCCAAGAAGACCTGCCTACATGAAGGAAATTGAGTGGCTATTGCTTTCCTGATATACAAAGGTGGGAAGGCACAGCAACAGAATTACTCTGTAAGAGGACATAGCAGCCTTGCAGTCTAGGCTGAATGCCTTGGAAGCTGTGGCCAAAGCATCTCAGTTCGGACAGATTTTCTTAAAACAGCTTAAGTCAAGCCAGCAGGAGCACAGTACAGCAGCAGTTTAAATGGTAAGTGTGGATGTGTGGATGTGCCCTTTCAAGGGGTGAACAAAATTGAGCATGGCTATTTGTATAAATGCATTTCATCTTTTGCTTTTTCCACAATCCCAGTCCAAAGTGAATGGCTGCCTCTCTTTCTGTGGCTCTGTCGTAAACCCACTGGTAATTTTAATGATCATTAACTTTAAATAAACTACACCATTCCTTTTCAGGAAATGAGTTGTGGAACTTAGCTTTGTTCTCAGTCTCTTATGTATTTTAGCACTTGGATTTAATTAAGGGCACAGTTCAAAAATGAAAATAGCTTTATATTTAAGGCTCCTTTTTGTTAATATTAAATGAGAGTAGACTTCAATATTATTCATTCAACCAAATGGATGTCAGGATGTATGTAAAGTGACACAATGAAAAACAAGTGTCACATCAAATCAGGAATTTGCCAAAGGCTTATCTTACCAATGAACCTTTGCCATCATAAAAAGAGCCAATGGGTGTTTTTTTAAGTCCTGGGTTCCATGAGTTCATCTACATAGAGCCTCCATCAATCAGCCTATTTCACAATTCATTGTGGCTTAATTTCCATCTCTCTCCCAGGGTTGTTGTTATATGGAAAAATCTAAGGATGGAGTGAATGACAGGCAGGATAAAAATATACATAAATAATTTTGGAAATGTCAAGGAAAAACAAAAGGTTTAAGCTAGAGTTTCTAAACTCTCCAGAACAATTTGAAAACATCAGAACGTTATGGCATTATAAGAGCCCCAGTTAGTGGAGTGGTATTTCTTCCTATTTAAACATTCCTACCAAATTGAAAGAACATGAAATACAGCTGCCAGAAAAAACACAATTCTTGCAAATTATCTCCCTTCTTACTATTTATTAGTTTTGCTTTTGACACAAAAGTGAAATGGCTCGGGAAAAAACAGATTATATCCCTTTGAAATCAGGTAGCCTCCAAATGTAATCATCAAATAGAAAAATCAATAGATGTCTTAATGAATACCAAAGTTTTTAAAGGGAAGGTTTCAAACCGGGATGCAAGCACAGAAAATGGGACAGTCTCTTTTGCATTGAACTTTATGCTGAATCTAAAGCAGGAGTGTCCATCTTTGGCAACTTTACAACTTGTGGACTTCAATTGCCAGTATTCCTTACCCAGCATGCTAGTCATACTTCAATCTCAATAAAGTTAATCTTGGGATCTCAACATTGGACCAAAGCATTTAAATCAGAGCTGCCTACATATTTCAGCTTTTCCACTTAAGTAAGTTGCAAGGTGTGAGGTCTGTTGAGGAGTTGACTTCAAAGTTGTTTGTTATGATACATGAACCATAATGGAAATGCTTCCCGAACAGGGTTATGATGGCTGGAAGTTCTAACCAGCTCATCCAGACTTTTTGTAACTGGAGATAGATCTTCAATGCCTCTTTCTGAGATGACTGGCAAAAAAGGAAAGGAACACACTTTTACGTGTATTTTTTGTGTCCCGGTTTCCTAAAGAGATCTCCAAGAGAAGGATTCACTGCAATAACACATCAATAGATTATTTTTTCCCATCTGACTTGAGGCTGGAGAGACGCTGCATTAAATAAACACCTTAGCAGTCTTGGCCTAACTTATGGACCCAATTTGACTGCCTACTTTACTGTTTTTATTTGCTAACTTGAAATACTGAGAGCAAAGAGTGAAAATCCTGATTTGCTTTGAAGTACTGCTATTTTCTGGTTCTAGGACAACAAAAATTCCCAGGATCCTAATGAAAAAGGGAGGGAAGGGAGGAGAAAACCACAAATATTGCTGCCTGGCCCTTTGATGTGTGGCATGTGTGGAAGAGGAAGAAGGCATAAACTTGTTTGTTCCTTTGGGCTATTGAGGATAGCTGCAATGTGGGCAGCAGGTGGATGAGATAAGAGTTCCCTCACAGGAGGGAAAGAGAACTACAGGGTTTCAAAACGAAAAATTGGAAGTAAATCAGCTTAGTTCTTCAAAAGTCCTGACACCAGGGAACCGGTGACTTGGAGCTTTCTTTCACATTTGCTCAGAACATATGGAAATACCTTGAAAGTTTGGATGTTTAAAATAATAGCAATTTGGAAGCCCCAAACTTTGTCTGAACTGTATATTCCATCTGTTTTCTTCAGTCATGGCTATCCAAGCCACATTAGCATGTTCCTTAAGTAGGATAATGATATCTCAAAAGACAAGAGTACTGTAAAAGCCCTGTCAAAGTTATCAAATTGAATTTCAACAATCCTGCTGCTTTCACTAACTTTCTCCTTACCGTAATCATAAGGATTACATGATTGATAAAAGGCCATGCAGAGCAACCCCTAAGTTTCATGTATATATAAGTCAAAGGCTGTGATAATGATGTTACTATTACAGGGAAGGACAACATTAAACAGGTCTGCAGAATTTTGGAACTTGTAAGTTGAATGCAACCAACTAGCCTCGCACAAGGCGATGCTGCTATATACTGCAAAACAAGAAGCATTTTGCAAATTTTAGTCTAGGACTGCTGGTTTCTATTTAATATGATGGATCATGCCTTGTGTGGCCTGCTCTGGACCATCAAGCATACCACTGATGCTTTTCTTCTCCTGCCAGTCTCTTTAGTTCTTCCAAGTAATTCTAAGAACTGAAGGCAAATGACCAAATAATTAGCTTTTGTTATCTGGCCAGGCTTAGCTTGATCTTGGAAATACTCCTCTTTTTCCTTTTACTTTAAGTTCGCAAGCAGCTGAAATTCTCAATCATTGGTTCATGGGGTTAGTCAGACAAGTAATTCTTTTGGCTAAAATTTCTTCAAGAAAGGGTCATGAATGAAATTAAAGTCAGTCAGCTGCTCTTTGTAATTCTCATCTCTCTGAGCGATATCCCATATTTAGCATGATTTCATCCTTGCCATTTATATCCTCTCTTTCTGCCTACAGAAGGCAGAAAAGCAGCTAACAATTAAACAAAAGAACAATTAAAATCTCATAAAAGCACTACTAAAATCACCCAGTTTAAAAAAGCTTGACTAAAGAGAAAGAAATTGATTACTTTTGTAAAAGCAGACCAAATATGCTGAGCACAATTCAGTATAATTAAATGTTCCTGCTTGGGAGCAGGAACAAGAGACTGTCTCTTTCCACCCAACCCAAGGCCTTTTGAAAACAAAATCTTTTAAAATTCTCACATAGATTCAGTTCAAAACAGGTAATCCTTAAGATAGTTTGAGCCCAAACTGTTCAGGGTTTCAAAGTTTAAAACGTACATCTGAAATTGTGCCCAGAAAACACCTGGCAACAAGTACAATTCTTTCAAAATAGAAAAAAAATGCTGTTAATATAATGCTTCATTGGATTTACTCCCCCGACAGATCAAGAAGACTTGCAGAACAAAGACCAACTCTGAATTAGAATTTCTCTAGGCTAAAATCAGTTTTTGAAAGAGAACATTTCCATTTTATGTTTTTACAAATCCAGCAAGCTAGGTAGTAGGTTTCTCCAGTCTGAATTCTTCTAGAAGTGGTCAGTCCTTATACCTTGTGGTTGAGAAAAGGCAGCTTCAAGGCATGAGTTTTGAATTGAATAGAAAGCTATTCAGTGTTTCACCCTACAGTGAATAGGATGAAGGTAAACCATTGGCACCAAAATCACTCCAGGCTTCAAGCCACCTTCACCAGCTCAAAAAAGAACAAGACAATTTGTCAACTCTGAAGCAGATCAATCCCACGGCAGCCATCTTCCGTTTCTAAAGTTGCCACACAGCTCGGGAGGGGTGGGGAAAGGAGTGGAATGCAAACTAGCCAAAACAACCTATTATCTCATGGGAATCAAGGTTGCTCCCAGCAGGTGCCGGCCAGAGACTAAGCCTGGTCGCCAAGGAGATACCAGAACACCTTACTGGACGATGTGACCTGTGACATGAGGGGAGGGAGAATCTCTAACATTTAATTATACTGAAGCTGTGGGAAATAACTAGAGTTGGTTTTAAGATCATCTGTGCTGAAATGATATACTCAAGCAGTTCTTTGAGGAAACAGAAAGTCTCAGAGGGCTGACTCGTTTAGATTCAATAGTTAGAAACTTGACAGAATTACTATGAAATGGGTGGATGCCCTTGGTTTTGTTTTTCCTTTCACTGCCATTTGTCAGAAATGGTGTAGGGTCTCCTGCTTGGGCAGGGGGTTGGACTAGATGACCTACAAGATATCTTCCCACTCTATTAATCTGTAACTATCACTTGGAAGAGTGAAAGCCAAGTACCATCACTTTCCTTAAACATGACAATGGGATTGGAACGTGCAATTATCTGGGATGCAGGATTTGGGCATGTTTCAAATAGCGGATGTGACAGATTATAGGTGCAGAAGTGCCCAGTACCTGTGATCTTTCAGCCAAGTTATGTCTGAACACAGTTCTGGTGCTTTGCTAAAAGAGTGCTTTCCAAGAGAAATTTCTTGAGAAAAAGCACTAAAACCGTGACCAAAAATAGCCTGGGGAAGGGTGGTGGCAGCTCAAAATTGTCATGAAAAGCAGTTCCCAGAGGAGCATATCTGCAGTAGACTAAAATAGCCAATATTTATTTGTTTGTTTGTTTCCTTGTTTAGTTAGTTAGTTAGTTAGTTAGTTAGTTTATATTTATATGCCGCCCAACTCCCAGGGGGATTCTGGGCAGCTCACAACAGAACAACATGAAAGTACAGTATAAAAGTTAAAAATTAAAAACGATAAAACTCATGCATACCATTTAGGTCAGATCCCATAGATCACAATGATGGGATCAATGGCTCCAAGCCTGCCGGAAAGGCCAAGTTTTCACTGCTTTCCAGAAGGCCAACAGGGTAGTGGTGGTCCGGACCTCAGGAGGTAGCTGGTTCCAGAGAGCCGGAGCAGCCACAGAGAAGGCCCTGCCCTGTGGGCCCGCCAGCTGGCATTGTTTAGCTGATGGGGCCCGGAGGAGGCTGACCCTGTGGGATCTTACCGGTTGCAGGGAGGTATGCAGCAGAAGGCAGTCTCACAAATAGCCTGGCCCTGAGCCATGTAGGGCTTTTATAGGTAATAACCAACACCTTGAATTGCGCCCGGAGACCAATGGGGAGCCAGTGCAGCTTGCGGAGAATAGGTGTAACGTCGGTGTACCTGGGTGCACCCACAATAGCTCACTCAAGTTGAACAGATCCAGCTGTGTTATCAACCTCATCACCGCTGAAGTCTTCCAGTCCATATCCATGGCAAAAATTTATTTGGAGAAGAGGAAAAATTGGAACATCTAGACCTGACTTTACGTTGTCTCCATTGGTGACTGGAAATGTGATGAAGACAACATGAGGACAATCATTTAAAAACATTTAACAGGACACCTCCATGCAGGTGCAAAAGGATGTGGGAATGACCCCAATAATGGATAGAGCAACATGTTTCAGGAGAGAAATTAATGCTTTTGTGGAACGCTCCTTACTATATTTGCCAAACAAGAAAATAAAATTAACTGGTTCTCTTCTCAGGCCCTCACATTTTAATTTCAGTTTGGGCTGAGGCCTGAAAAGAGAATCCAAAATGTTTCTGGATGGCAAAGCCAGCCATTGCTGTTCATGTTCCCCTCCCTACAGAATCAGAGTCTACTTCAACTGCTGCAGAGAAGATTGTTTTTATTCTGAGCATTCATGCGGTTCCAAAAGAGTTACAGGCTTGCTCAGAAGGCTTGCCAGTAAATAAAACCAATAAATAAACAGGCAACAGCAAACAATAAACATGAGAGAATGTGTACAAGCAAATTTCCATCCCTTCCTTTCACCTGGAGAAGACACGGGCCTGTGCAAAAAATTTGCAGCTCATCCATAACAAAGAGCTCAAGGCTGAGGATGTTTGCTCCCGCCTTCTGCTTTATAGCTTAAAGTATTAGGCATTAAAATGGTCGAGTTGTTCAAACACCATTACTGACACCGCCGTTAACCCAAATAACAAATGTCTTCCTTTGAGAAACCTCATAAAAACAGAGAATCCAATTTAAAAGCGTTTGTGCCACTCGTTTGGAATGTGAGAGGCGATTTCCTTACAACCATATGCCATGGCCCGAGCTTGCTGGATGTGAGGTAAGTGTGATGATTTCCAAGTTCTACTGGTAAATATCTACTACACATTTCTTCTTGGGGTGTTAGTAGTTCCACTGCCGAGCCAATAATACGATTCCAGGGCTTTCAGGGTGCTGCTGAATGGAGTGAAGCCCAGTGTGTAAACGCCTAACATTTCTTCATTCTAAACACAGCAGCAGATGTGTCAGTGGTTCTACCTCTAGCTATAATAAGAAATTATTTTCAAGGCTTTAAGCATGTGCATTTGTTCAAGTGCCAGCAGAGAAATATATGGGAAAACAACAGGCTCCAAATGGTGGCACGATGCTCTATCTCTCTCCATAGCATCACGTCCTTAAGGCAGAATTGGCCCTGTATAGAAATATTTGAAATAAATCGGTATGGCAACAGTGTGTTGAGAAGGATGAGCAAGAAAAAATGTGATAGGAAAAGCACTCCTATAAATAGGTGACACCCATCAAAAAGTCTGTAAATGTAAAGGTGCCATGTAGGACCCATTGATCTGTCTAGTGTCAGAACACAGTTACAAGAAGAATTGTTGTCAATTCACCAAGGTCAGGGAGAAAAAGCCATTATTTTTGCTTAGTCCCAATCTGATAGGCTAGTCCATATTCCTTTTATCCTGAAGGAAGCACCAAAGCATTATTCAATTCAATTCAACAAAATTGCTGGCTACACAAAACACACTAAGCTCTAAGTGTGGAATAGGGAATCTATTCCAAATATTGAACAGCAACTCCAAGAAACTCTAGGAAGCATGGCCAACAGTAACACCTTAACTACTATGACCATTCATTGGTGGATCCTGTTTTTTTTTTTAAATCATTCTCCCTTGACCTAAACCCAGAACCCTGTGATTTGCACTGTCCTGGACGCTTACACTGAGAGCATACGTAGCAAAGACAAATTCCTTGTGTGTCCTGGCCAGTAAAGAATTCTATATTCTATTCTATATATATCTTGGTTCTCCCCTTCTCTATATCTTATAGAGTATTTCACTGGTTCCCTATAAAAAAAACCACAACACTTCATCTTGCTTTACGTCTCTTACTTCTTGGTACATTCCTCACATGGATTTGTGACAGTATTGGTATATTTATGGTATATTTCTAGTCTTGAACTTCAGTATTTCTGGAACTGTACTTTTCAATGTCCACTTTGGCAGTCTCAACATATAGTTTTTCTTTCTGGGTAAGATATTTCTCTGTCATTTACTGTTCTGTAAAATGTTTACTAATTCTATGAAATAATGTATAAGCTATAATTTCTAAGCTGCCCAAAGTAACTCTGTAGGAGAGACAGGTGGCATAGATATGGCATTAAATGAATGAATGAATGAATGAATGCATGAATGAATGAATGAATGAATAAATGAATGAATGAATGAATGAATGAATGAATGAATGAATGAATGAATGAATGAATGCCTTTGGAGTTGAGGGATCTGTCTTGTTCATTTTCAAGAGACAAAAAATTCTCGCAGGACTACAAAGGTTGGAAAGACAGAAATATAAAAAGGGTGTGGGGAAATAATGTTTAGCTTTCCACATAAGAAAAATATTTCCTGTTAAGCATCTGACTCCATAATATTTTCCCAATAAGGCACAAGTAAAGAACGCTAATCCTGCAATAATTTTTAAAAATCAAAACAAATTGCTATGCTATCACAGGCTAGCTTTTCTTTTATATACAGGCAAATTATTATATAACAAACCAGAAAACATGTGTTTTCATTGGAACAAAAACTGAAGTTTTGTTCAGGCAATAAAACAGAATAGTAGTCTGTAATAAAACAGTATGTAGTCTGATAAACAGTCCCTATGTTCTCAAAGTTGTGACACTAGTGAAATATTGATGCATATCTCCAAAACGTACATCATTATTATCACTCATGGGAGCCTCCAGGTGTCATGTGTCATAGAAATGAGAACTTTCATCTGATAGGTCACACGCAAGGCAACTTCCTACATACCATTCATTACATTATTAAATATGTAACCTATGCCACTCATGCCACCTCTCTCCACCTGGCAGCAGCCTTCTCCAGACTGTACCTCCCTGCCAGCCTGCTTGCAAAACACCTGGAATTTGCTAAATGACCCAAAATCTCACTTAACGATGGCAACCATGAGCGCAAGGATTGCCATTGCTACATGATGCGGTCACAAAGATGTTGTGCCTTACTACTGCGTTGCTTAGTGATGGAAATTTCAGTCCCAATGACCATCGTTAACTGAGGACAACCTTGTACTCTAAAGCCAGTCTTTGCTGATAGGAATGGACCTCTCTTTACTAACCATGAAATCACCATGAGCTGGATCCCCAATCAAATATTTTATGTTTATGTTACAACAGTAATTTAAGCTACAGATGGACCTTGATGGGTACTTACAACTACCCACAATGTCAAAACAACAACACATGTCCTGACATCACCACATAAAGGTATTTGAGTTATGATGTCCAATATATAAAATCAATGGGCAGTCCTTGATTTACAGTCCAACCATTCGTTTAATTATCCAAGTCACAACATCAAGTTACTCACCAAGTTACTTACAGCCATTGCCACATCCTGAGTTACATAATCAAAATCCAGGCATTTGAGAACTGGCATGTATCTTATTATGATGGGTGCAGCATCCTAGAGTCCTGTGATCACCATGTGCAACCCTCCCAGCTGGCTTCCAACAAGTCAATGGGGGAAGATGGTTTCACTTAATGACCACCTGATTCATTTAACAACTGCAGTGATTCACTTAAGAAGTGACTGTTAAGTAATTTATGGCAGGAAAGTGTCTTTTTTTTTTTAACACAACGGGCGGCAAAAACATTTTGCAAATAAATAAAAAAGGTTGTAATATTGGATGTGACGCACTTAGCTGCCTTGCTTAGCAACAGAAATTCTGGTCTCGATTGCGGTTTTGAGGACTACCTATACATGTATGATACCATGACACAGTTTGTTATGTCCCTTCTCCCATCCCAACTCTTCCCTGCAGGGATACCCAATTGCCCATGGCACCTTGTGAATAGGCAATCAACTTGAACAGAAAAGCTGGACACAGTGGATGATCCAGCATTGATTGTATTATGACAGCCCACCCAAATCATGACTATGTTCAAATGGCAGAGTGCTAAGGAGTTTTTTTTTACTTGGTTACAGTTTACAAACCTTCAGAATAGACTATAAAACTCTTAAACAATGTTCTTAACATTTACAATAGCCCCAAACCTGTAACATTTCAGCAACACAGTAAAAATGCACATAGATTTCTAAATATAAACTCTGCTGAGATTCCACACTGATACCGTGTCCTCTCCAAGCAGTGAAGGAAAATTGAGTCAGTAAAATATTGTGGCTTGCACTGGCAATTTTTCTTAGGCTTCCACTGACCAAGATTTAAAGCTTGCACACAATTTCTTAGGAACTGGTGTCTTTTCTGGAAATGAGCACTTCATGGGTACTGGTTATCAAATGCTGCTTGACTATTTAAATCATGTCCAGCTGCAAAAGAACAAAAACAATATTTGAAAAGAGACTATCAATTGTGGAAAAACGTAAGAATAACTTTTGAAAAATAAATATTCTTTTTCAAGTTTTTTTTTAAATATCCTGGCTTTCTTCCACTAAGGAGGACAATTCACTAAAATTTGGACTCATTATTTTAAGTGTCGAGGATAGAATTTGTGTATAATGAATGATTCAGGATTTAACAGAAGCCCGAACTGCTCTATTGCTCACACAGAGTAAGCATTATGTTCACAAAATACATTGATTATATTTTTCTACTGTTCTTTGATCTGTATAGACCCATACACTCAAGCAGAACTAAGTCTGTGTATTAAATTGTAAGTATTTTCTATAAAATATATTCCTTAGCCTAGCAATCAACAACACATGCATTAGAAACCATATAGAAATTGAGAATGACTACTGGGCAGGCCTACCTTGTTACCTAAACTACCAAAAAAAGAAAAAAGGAAATAAATCGACACTCTACATAAACACAGTTATAAAACGACACACCGAGGCAGAAGCAAACTGTAAATAACTGCTTGATGAGGGCAGAATTACTCCATGTGATTTTTATTCTCCAAATGTTATATTACAGCTGGAGTGGCCCGTTCTTGTACTCCTGAAGTGCTTCTGCATGGAGGTGCTCTGTTCCATTGAGGGCAGAACTTTGTCAGAGTGGCATCATAATGGCAATAAAGTTTTCAAATGATATAAATCAGTGTTTCAGTTGCCGAGGTTGAGAAACACTGATATAGGTAATGGATAATCTTCGCATCTTTGAGGAAGATGTTATGAGGCAGATGGGGTTGTGTTTTTTAAAAAAACTGTGCAATACAACAAGAATGCGTATATTGCTTCTTCTTGCTTCTATGACTTATATTTCAGTAATGAGCCACAGATACCTAGACCAGTGTTTCTCAACCTTGGCAGTTTGAAGATGCGTGGACTTCAACTCTCAGAATTCCCCAGCCAGCGTTGCTG
>JANHFR010002002.1:77133-88328 GCA_032468015.1 Mimophis mahfalensis | reverse complement strand
CCCCGCTCTCTCTCTCACACACACACATGTTGGATCAGATTGCTCTATTGCTGTCTTGCAACCATCCCCCAAGCCCTGCCGCAGCCAAAGTAAATACCAAGCACTGTGCTGCAATGGACAGACAAAGGAATTGTTTGAAGAAGGAGTAGCAGAGAGAAGGTAGAGGGAAAACAGCTGTCACTGCCGCTGCAGCAAGAGAGAGTGAGTGCCAGAGCAATCTGATCAAACTTCTCTCTCTCTCTCTCTCTCTCTCTCTGTGTGAGAGAGAGAGAGAAAGAGAGAGAGAGAGAGAGAGTGTGAGTGTTGGCGCTATGAGGAGAGGCAGACGACGGAGTGCAATCAGCTGTTTGGGATGTCAGTCAGCCCTTAAGCAGCAGCTCTTTTCTGCCCTGCTAGCCTGGCATGAAGCAAATTAAAGGTGGCCCGCCTCTCAATGCCCTGCAGCCTCTGTCACCCCTGTCAGCCTGCAGGGGCAACTGGGCCCAAACTTGTCCCGCTGCCTCCTCTGCCCTGGAGAACGCCCACTACATCCAATTCTTCCTCAGCAGTTTCTGGTGGGTAAGAGACCTTAGGAACCATACCATTTTTTATAGACCAAACTGGTCTCCGTTTAGCCATATAAACCAGTGCTGCTCAACTATTAATCGTTGAAGTAATTCCACTTCAGTTCCGACGTACTGAAGCTTGTCTAAATGCTGCAGCCTACCAACTAAATGCTGCAGCCTACAATTCCCAGTGTTCTTTGCCCAATTTGCATGCCTTATCTCTATTGGCTGGTTTGCATGCATTGCCTGGCAACTCTCTGCACATGCACAGTGCAGCTTGGCAGTAAAATGTTTGTGGGGGTGTCCACTTTGGGACCCTTTTTCATGGTGAAAAAATGGTCAACCACCTTTCTGACACACACACACCCAGTGCTCATCTCCAGAGTCAAGAATAGATGCCTGTGAAGTTTGGGGCCTTTTGGGGGAGGTGGGAAAGAGCCTTTCCGGGACATACCCACAAACAGCAGCAATGGACACTTCTCTTTTATAGATACAGATTTAACAAGTTGAAAGTACAGTAAACTAGTATTGGCTAGCACTGGCCTTCAATCCCCTCAAGTTCTCAAAAGACCTAGGATGCCATGATGTATCAGTGTAGATCCCAACAGTGGGGCCTTTTGTAACTGACAGATGGAAATGTTGTCAATGCAGATTTTATTATTCTTTTATTCTTAAATTTATTTTATGTACAGATTTGATGATAATTCAGCCCGACTTCCCAGAAACGGACAAGCCCCCCCCCCACACACACACACCCCCCCAATCTGTCATTGGGTGAACTGCAGCATGAACTGCCTCATTTCCTGGGGAATCCACCTCCGGCTTGACTTCCTGCAACCTGTTACCATCAACTTCCCTACCTAGTAGGGAATCCATTTACACGCGTTTACTTCTGGCAAGTTTCGAAACCTCTCATTCACAAAACAAAGCGCTCTACGGCGGGGGGTGGGCATAAGGAGAGAAACGTCCAATCGCTAAGCGTCGTTGAGTTCAGAGCCAACACGGTTATGGTTAAGAGGTAACCAATCCGCATCAAGCAGCCCCAACAAACGAGGAGGATGGTGATCATTTGACCCAGGCTTCTGCATGCTAAGAGGTTCCCTTCGTAGAACCCGGATGCCGCCGCCTGTGGCGGGAAAAGGCTGGCATTTATAAACACCCTGACCGCCAATCTTCCAGGTCTAAGCCCGCTTTCTCACGTTACCTTGGCCCGCGACATCCTATAAAGTTCTCGCGCTCTTCCGCCGCAATCCCGGCGCCTCTTCCTTGTGGAGCCGTCTTGCTTTACGGCAGCGAAACTTGTCGCGCCTTCTTAGGGGCTGAGAATAAAGCCGACAGCGACGCCCAATGGCTACGGCTCGATTGAGAGAAGCCGGAGCGGCTGGGAAAGGAAGTAGCCGGAGACCGCAGGACGAATAGCAGCAATGATGTCTGTGGAGATTGTCCGTCAATCCAGGTCACGGTTGTCGCAAAGGCTGCTTTTTCCAAAAGGTAGCTGGACTTTCTTATTTTTTTTTCTTTGAAAACGGTTCGCTCCCGTTAGAACTGAAGGAGCTTCTTGGATAAGAAGCAAAACGGTTTCAAAGAAAATACCAAGAAAGTCCAGTTGCCTTTTGGAAAAAACACCTTTGGAACTGTCATGGTGGATCTCTCTAAGTAAAGCCAACCCTGCACTGTTGCTGTCTGGACTTTGGACGTAGTTAAATAACCTCATACATTTAATAAATGCCAGAAACTGATAGCTTCTTTATCAGATAGTAAGGGTCTATGTATAAACCTTGCTTAGTGTTTCTTTCATGAAATCTTTCAAGGACATTTGACCTTCAACTATTGTACTGGATTTCAGATATGTAGTTATCGGTGCTGTTCCTTGTAGGATGTCTCCAATTAAACATGTAACAGTTCTCACACAAACGATTGAAATGGGTGAATTTACATGCAAAGTAGATATTAATGTCTATTAATTTCATTTGGATGAAAGGCAAAATCTCTATGAGCATCTGGTGCTGGTAAGAACAAGGGAGCAAATGACAACATCTGTCATCTCATGTACTTACTCTTGGCGGTATTTGTGATAACGTCACTGTTCACATGCCCTTATTTTGGCATTGCTAGTTTCTTGCAAATGTGACTGAAAATCTTTTTTCAGATTGAGCTCAAATCTTGGGAAGTTTCATGAACTCACCCTGGAAAAGGTTTTGTGTTTTATTTTGTTTTGTTTTGTTTTCTTTGGGGGGTGGGGTTTGACAGCAGTCTAGAAATGCTTAACCATTTCTGGTTTTGGATGGGAGACTGCATGTCTGTGATTTAATTTAGCATACAACCCTAGAGTCTAAGTATCTCTCCTCTAAAAGCTAACTAGGTTTCCCCAGAAGGTAGCTTTCAGAAGATGTGACCCATGGTGACCATTTGGAGGCAGACTGTCCAATTAAAGAACTGAAGATATACCTACAGGTCAACAGACCCATGTTTTGTAGCCATTGCACCATTCTAGGTTTCTTTTTTCCCAACATCTTAATCTAGGCTACAGCCTTGAATTCTCAATGGACTCTCTTAATGGACTTTTTTTTTCTGGCCCAGTGAAGGTTGGCTAGGTACAATTCCTTGCAGTTTTGAGATGCAACTGGGGCACTACAGGAAATTCTTGACTTACAACTATTTGTTTAGCAACCATTCAAAATTGCAACTGCACTGAAATCAGTGACTTACAACCTGTTCCTGCATTTACCACCATTGCAGCATCCCCATGGTCATGTGATCAAAATTCAGGCACTTGGCAACTGGCATGTATTTATGATACTTGAAGTGTCCCACGACTGCAATGCACAATCTTTTCAGCTGGCTTCCCACAAGCAAAGTCAATAAAGGAAGCTGGATACACTTAATGGTCACCTGATTCACTTAACAATTGCAGTGATTTCCTTAGCAATCATGGCAGGAAAGATAATAAGCTCAGGCTTAAATCACTTAGCAAACACCTTGCTTAGCTATGGAAATTCGGGTCCCAGTTGTGGTTAAGGTGAGGACTACTTATAAAGTTAAATATAAGACATGGAGCAAAAGGTGAACAAACTTCATTCTAACTTAGTACTGTACCGGGGTCCTTGGTGCTGTCTGAGCTTGCTTATTTTCTTGCAGACGTTTCATTACCCAAACTTGGTAGCATCATCAGCACTAGTTTTACCTAGTTTGGATAATGAAATATCTGCAAGAAAACAATCAAGCACAGAGAGCACCAAGGACCCCTCATGTCAACCCTGAGCTACAAATATTCTCCTTTATTGGTACTGTACAGTGTATACTTGTCAGAAAAATACTTGATATTAAACAGCATTTTTAGATTGTACCATTTCTAAACTTATATAACGTTTAGAAATTCTGCCAAGATGAAGGAATCATACTCATTTCTGATGACAAGTGTGGTCTTCATTTAAACAAGGCCTGATTTTGCTACACCCAGGTCTGAAGCAAGAGTACACAAGACTAAACTTTAAAATGAAAAAGAACTTCTTGCTGTATCCAAAGAAAGAGTGCTTCATTTCAAGAAGTGCAGCTGTGGCCTGAATCTATATGAATGGATTCTGTGTGATGTTAAATAAGCCACTTCCTCCATGTTGAAGCAATGTATTCATTGACACACTAACTGAAGCTTGCTTCAAGTGGAAATAAAATAAGCAGATGAAGATGTGGACAGGTTTTGATGTGGTAGAAACATTTTATTGAAATAAATCATAGCAAGGAACTCTCCAGGAAGTAATTATGCTCTGAGATGTGAAAAGATGTTTTGAGAAGAGGCTGGCTGCACATAAGAATCAGGAAACATAAGATATAGCTGAGTAAAATTCCATATTTGTAGAAGATTGTTGTGAGGAGGAGCTATAACTTAGTGGTGGAACATTTGTTTTACATGTAGAAAGTTCCAATTCAATCTCAATACAAATCTCACAGATTAGGTACTATAATTATTATTTTTCTTTGCCAAAGAAAAAGATTCCGCTAAAAAGAATTTGAATACAGATGGTTTACTCAACCTTCAAAGTAAAGCATATTTTAATTCAAAGGAAACTATATTTACCAAACATCTGGTTAGCCTGCCTTTGTCTCCCAGGTTAAATTATTTTTTAAAAACCAACAAGTTTCCAATCATATATTAATTTTACCTTGTGCACCACATCATAATTTCACATGGTCAAAAATTATTCCCAAAGCAGCATGTGTTACCTCAAGTTCAAAATTTATTGCAAATCAGCAGAGCCCCAAAAATCCAGTGCAAGCTAATTAAACATATGATTTAATTAATTAAACATGTTCATTAATTAATTAAATTTCTTGGGAGTAACATAGTCCTCTTGAAATGAATTGGGAATTATCCTTCCTGAAACTTTATTTTATTTATATTTTTTATTTTTCTTAACTGCTCAACTCCCTTAGATTTATTTTACAATTTATTTTCTCAAGAGTTAAATTCTTTTTTTAAAAGCTGAAGAGCAGGCCTCCCCCTCTCCCGAGTACATTTCCAAGCTAAGAAGAATGAGGAAGATAAAAATAGGCTATTTAAAGTACTTTTTTACTTTAACAAATGACATTGTTCATATAAAAACACATATTCTTCTGGCTCTGAAGGAGCCACAGAGTAATGTCATTTCTTCCTGTACATTCTGATGTTACTTAACCTATTTTAATATCACTGAAGCCCTTTGTTGGAAGAAATACCCATCCGGGTTCAGTTCCAAGTGGGAAAAAAGACACCGGAAACATGGAGACTGCTTGGAAGGATGATTTTAATGGTGGACAGGACCCTATTGAGGTCCTGGGCAAAAAAAAACAAAAAACACATGGATGAGAGAGGGAGAGAAATTTATAACATCTGTTGGGCTTTGAACTTGCTTCCTGTTCCTGTAGCAAGAAATGTATCCTGATTGGTTGTCAGACTCCCATGGAGCCATGCCACCATGCAGGGGTAACTTTGCAGCTTGTCTTGAGTCCCAAGCTTGGTTGAATTTTGCTGGGTGATGCAATCTTCCCAGATGCCATTTAGTGAGATGGTTAGAAGGTTAATCCTTTCATATCCTGATCCCATCACCCTGATGCTAAAGTGGGGGAGGCAGGGAGCTGCAGGGAGCTGCTTTGTTTTTAAAAACATGTTTCTCCTTTTCTCATCCAGGGAAATATAATAGTCTGACTTTTTAATGTTTCCTAGAATATTTCATTCTTCTAGGAGAGGGCTGGGTGCTATCTTTCTCCACCTTGAAAATGAATAAAAGTGGAATGAAATCCAAAGTTTTCAAAGACTTTTTTTTTTAGTAGCAGACTATTTAAAGAAATGGGGGAGGGGATAGTGAAGTAAATCTTCATAAGTACATCTGAAGAAAAGCATAGCAGAAAGAAGTTACAGAAAGACAGCATAAATCCATCTAAAGCAGTTTAATATAAGTGAAATGAGGGGATGGTACACTTTAGGCCGTTGTTCAAGACTAAGGAGACCTGCTTCCCCAAAGCAAAATCATGAAATGCATCATTAAATCACCCACTACAAATATTCAGCTATTAAGCCTCTTGGGACATTCCAGCAAAATATCAAATGGGTGATTCAGTACAGATGTAACATTTAAAATAGCTGTCATATCAAAATAGTTCAGCCAACCTAATTGAAAGATATAACTAGGGAAATCTGATGTAAATGATGGTAATGAATATCAATGGATAATACAACAATATGGCCCCAGCAAGATTTTTTTTCTATAAAAATGATTGGCACATCACATTTATTTTCAAAAGTTTATTCATTACCATTGTCTTTTAAGCATTTCTTTTATTTTAATTTTTTAAATGCCACACTGTTTCAATTGTGGAAAGAACGGAGTGGTAATATCACAGGCTTTACCTAGTCAGTGCTACCAACAATTAAAGTTTGTTGTTGTTTTGACAACTTGCCAAAAATAGTTCCTGAGAAAATAATATGCCTGGATAGAACATAACAAAAGTATTAAAAAAAAAAGTATCTCCATAATGTTACATCAGTATACAGTCAAAGTGTGAGCAGAGGAAGGAAAGAACATTGTGCTTTTTCAATTATAACATGGCTTTTAATAGACAGTCAGACACTTTGTAATAGGAGGCAACCAAAGATTTGTTATGAAAAAAGACTGTATGGTTTAGACAGACATAAAAAAGACTAATGCAATAGCACCACCATTTGGGCACAGCTTTCTTTACTTCACAGAAGACTACAGATCTGTTCTGAAGTAAGATGGCTATTAATGCATATACTAGAAGGAAATCTATAATATAGGTAAATTCTGCATCATACATTCTATGGTATTTGCCCCAGAGAAATGGCTAGATTGGATAGGTTGTGTAATTTCTGACATCTTATGTAATTGAGGCAGTCAACAAAGCATGTACTCATGATGTATCCCATGACCGCTAACTTCAGGTGGGAAAGTCTGGTAGATAAATTTAGGTTTTGAAGAGGTAGGCTCTCTCACAAAATGTTGGCTGGGGAAATGGCTTGTCCATACACAAATGCCATTGGGGATAAAATCAGTTACAAAACACCGATTTACCAAAATTCCACCTACTACTTTTTGTACCTCTGCCTGTTCAGGCGGTTCTCTATTATTTTTGTTTTATTTGCTTGTTTTGGGTAGGTAGGTGAAACTTCCACAGTAAGCAGTGAAAGTTGGCTGCCCATTGTTTTCAGAAAGCATACAAGCCTCATCTTTAGAAACAAAGGGGACATAGCATGCTGATAGTTTATTTCATAGCCAGCTTCTTCTTAAGCAATTTATTTTTAAAAAATTATATGGGCAAAATGTTTGGCGAGCATTAGAATGATTTCCTATGAACAGAAAACTTGATGAGTATCTGAAATCTACACTGAATATGTCTTTTATTGGAGATTCCAGTTCTGGACATTGTCTCATCCTAAGTACACTGCATTGATTTCCTCTAGATATTTTATTTGATTTAATTATTGCTTTCAATATTTAATTCACCTTGGCTTTCTGCTCACATATTAAATCAGATGTGACTGCCGATACCCCATAACCAACAGTATATT
This sequence comes from Mimophis mahfalensis, assembly GCA_032468015.1. Taxonomy (NCBI): domain Eukaryota; kingdom Metazoa; phylum Chordata; class Lepidosauria; order Squamata; genus Mimophis; species Mimophis mahfalensis. The sequence continues at coordinate 80,720 of JANHFR010002002.1, read as the reverse complement.
GCCTTTAAGTTCAGTTGGCAATTGAAATTGGAAGAAGCTGGATAAAATGGGAAGCAGATTCCACATATCTTTGTATATGTTAGGCTTATGGCTTCTTTCATGAAAATCGTATTTGTGAATTTCTAAGTCAAGCTGTGGATTCTTGCACCAAACAGGAAACACTCTCAGTTAAATGCATTTCAGCCATCAACGTTTGTCAGCTATTGTTTGAAAGATGGACCAGAATGTCCACAGTGAAAGATTTGTGAAAAATCAGCAAACTTTGGAGTCTGTTTTCTTTGTGCTATTTCCCACAGAAGCAATCACAATAACTTCTGGGCTGCAAAACATTCAGAAAAACACTAGATGGAAGCAAAGAAATATATTTTTCTGTAACCTTTTACAGTACTACTATCCAATGGTTATCCAAATGTCTGCAGCCCAGCTCTATTTTCCTGCTTAATACTATCCAACTGAAACTGATCAGACTAGCTAAACTCATAGGCTAATTAACCATAGTCATCCTAACATGGAATAGGAGATTTTTCTCCAGCTTACTGATATTTCATGATCCCTTGGTTCATACAGACTGCTGAATCTAGTAGAAAATGGGTGGAACCATTTTTTCTCTAGGCAGGAGTCTAGAATTAAATATGTGATCACATAAAAATCCATGCACCCAAGAAATAAGCTGACCAGAGAAAAGGCTTCAACCCAGGCTTCTCAATTGCTCTTAATTTTTAAATGTGCAGAGAGATTTTCTAGGCATTGAACACATATCTCTTCCTAGCAGCCTGAGGCTGTATCAAAGCACATCACGTTAAATATTATCAAGGCATAGAAAATGCAGCTGGGCTAAAATATTTCTAGAGGACACACCTGCTTTCTTTAAAAAAAAAAAAAAGAACATTTTCCATAGAAATGGAAACAAATATTTCATGTTGACATACTACGCAGAAATGACCAATTATTTATTGGTCTTATTTCCAAATGCTCGAGTTGGCATCAGAGTTTTTGTGCATGCTTCAAACAATCTGTTTATGTATATTTATAATCTCCTAATGCAAAGACTCAGACAGCTGAAACCTCTTCACCCTGTGTCGAACCTTTGGCTGACAGACTCCCTGAGACATTATCTGAATCTAGCAACTCAACAATGCTATATGGAGAGCAATCTTCCAGGCCCACTTTGCTGCAGAGCCAGCCACAAAATCCTTTCTCCATATCCCTCACCGCATGCCACCAATCTCCAAAGGCCCAGGAGACTTGAGTTATTGCTGTGTAAACCCCCAGCGAGAAAGAAACCACCATGATGAAGATAGGATAGAAGATAATTAGAAATGGGCAGAAGGTAATCTTGTGCCAAAAAGTCCTCTCTTCATTGTACACCAAGAAGACATTGTACCAAGTAATGGTCCCATAGTAAAAGGAAACAATAAAGGACATAATGAAGATAACAGGCAGGCAGGCAAGGCTCCAGAGAAGTACGTGGGGGCCTTTATCCATCCCAACTTCACAAGCTTTCTTCCTTTCAGGCATTTCTGTTTTTAGAAGCTCCTTTGACCGAGTCAGTTCTTGCAGCTCTTTGTCAGTGAGTGTAACATGGATGTCTACCATCTGTCCTTTCTTCTTTCCTCTTGTGATGGTTCCAGTTAAAGTAACATACCTGCTATCTAAAGGCATAGCCCATGAACCTGGGAATACAGAAGAGCTAAATCAGTACAAGACAAAAGACAAAGCCGAGATTCCGTGTTTTGATAGAAATTCTGCTGCATTTTAGGCAGATTTCCCTAACCTGGCCTTCTCTGGGTTATGGGTTTGGGCGTGTGGTTTTTTTGGCCTAATATGATATGTGAACCTATCTGTCAATGCCTCAGTGATCGTTGTGAAGCAAGACACTCTGGGAATAAATTTAAAACATCATTTCTTGTCATGTGGTAAATTGGGACTTACTTCAATAATTGCAATCACATATATACCTGGAAAGCTTATCCAGGAACAGGTATCAAGCCATTAAACCGTATCATGTTACTATATTATGTAGCATAGAGCTGCTATCCATCAAAAATGGAGATCACCAGGCTAGGGAAAGTGGGCTAAAGAAATGATAAAGGAATCAACAAATTGGAAGGAAGAGGAGGAAAAATCAACCCAAATGCTGTGTTTCCCTGAAAATACAACCTACCTTGAAAACAAGCCCTAGCCCAATTTTCACATCTGCACCTAAAATAAGCCCTAATTAAGCAAAGCCCACTATCTAGTTGTATGAGGTGGGGTGAGGTACAGGTGTAAAAATCAAGCTAGGGGGTGATTTGGGGGAGTGGAGCTTCCCATGCGCCCCATACCCGCTTACCTTAGATCCACCATAGCCAGGCCTCCCACACCACGACACCTGTCACTGCCTGACTTCTGCAGCTGCTTGTGGCCACTCATGGCCAGAGGCCACATGGTGGTGCATCGTGCTGATGCTGCTGCAGCAGGATGCCACAAGGCTCATCATGCTGGTGCCACTGTTTGTGTGCACAACGGCACCATGCACCATGCAGCCTCTTGCTGCAATTGGTGGCACTAGTGTGACGAGCCACATGGCATCTGGCCACGAGTGGCTGCAAGCAGCCACAGAAGAAGTTGGGCAATGGCGTGACAGGTGTCAGGGCATGGGAGATGTGGCTGCCATGGTCCTAAGGTAAGCGGGTAAGACATCCTCTGAAAACAAGTCCTGGTGCTTATTTTGGGACTGTAACATAAGACCGGGTCTTATTTTGGGAAAAACAAGATAGTGAGGATAGACAACTGATTAGCAGGAAAATATTTTGTTTAAAATAATATATTTATCTTAATTTAGTCCCTCAATAGTTTTTTATATGTCTTTTAAAAACAGAAAGAACTTTCCACTCCTTTTAATTAGGAGACTGTGTAAGAAAATTAACATAATCTTCATATATAGAATAAACGTTTAATCTAAGGCACTGATGAACATACAAAACTACACTGAAAAAAATCTGATCAAATACAGTACAGAATGTAACTGAATGGCACAAAAAAGCCAGAACACATTGTAACATGGTTGGTAGTTTAACCTGTTTCTTGAAGTACTGTGCTTCTCATTCTAAGGCTGAAAATAAAGAGAGTCTTAAAAAATTGAATTGCAAAGTTCTTGTCTTAGGTTTCCCTCTTGTTGCTCCAAAGTGGACCCTAATATTTACCCCCATGTATCTGTTCAGTCAGTACAGAGATTTAGGAAATTGGTGTTGATAGATATGTGAAATATCCCTTACTAGCACGATGAGGAATGAAAAATATTTTAAGTGCATAATAGACAGATAATATTTGGAAGCACCTTAACAGATATTTCTCTAGATCATAAACATATCTCTATATATAAAACAGAGTGTGGGTGGCTGGCTAGCTGCCTGGCTGGTGGGCGGTGTATGTATGTATGTTCCGTATACAATCTTTAACGGCTGGACCAATCTCAGCCAAACTTGCCATGCAGGAAGCTTACCCTCTGGGGAAAAACACTGTGGTGGTATGAACGCTGTCGCTGGGGTCTTTTCCCCCAAAAAGTACTGCTGAAGTGCTGAACCCCAGGACTTCGCTCACACTTA
>JANHFR010002002.1:10810-21722 GCA_032468015.1 Mimophis mahfalensis | reverse complement strand
TCCCTTCTCCTTTCTCGGTGGCGGCAAGGTGGTCACGGCGCTTGTGCGGCTTTGCTTTCGCGGCAGCCAGCGCGCTTTGGAGACCCCTACGCTTTGGCGGTGGCCATGCCGCCGCGCTTTGGAGGGGTGGGGTGGCACTTGCTTTCGGGGCTGGCGCACTTTCGGGGCTGGCACGCTTTGGAGGTGGCGGGTGTGGCGCTTACGTGGCTGTGCTTGCATGGCGGCTGGTGCGCTTTCCGCGGGGGGCGGGGGGGCAGGAATTTGGCAGAGAGCCATATGTGCCCATCAAAAGAGCCATATATGGCTCACGAGCCATAGGTTCCCGACCCCTGCTCTAAATGTATCCACAATGCTGCATTAAAATTAGGCCTAGGACTAATAACAGTGGAGATCAGAATTTGGTTTAGGAAAATTATATACTACTTCAGGTTGAAATATTAACAGTCTGGTTTTATCCCTGATTTGTGCATGATAAACACTCACATTTTATACATAAAGTAGAGCAGAAAATGCCTAATATAGTTTTAAATCCTTAACTATCATTGAACTGTCTAAGGCAAAGAAAAATGTTAAAAATACAATGTCCTACATTGCCATCCAAGGTGACAGAGAAGTTAGAGAACATTCTTTAATTATTGACAATATAGAAATTCTCCATAAATTGACAATTTCTGTTTATCTAAGGCAAACTGAGGAGGACATTTACACTAGGTCATTTTATGTGATGTCCACAGCAGTTTTATGGAGTTATCGTGTTGGCATCCCTTTCTCTAAACAGCTTTGCCCCATGTAGTTCTGGAGAACAGAAAATGTTGGCCATGCCATTTTATAGGAATGCCCATTAGTCATACTTGTTACACCAGTGGTTCTTAACCTTCCTAATGCCGCAACCCTTTAATACAGTTCCTCATGTTGTGGTGACCCCCAACATAGAGGAACGGTGTCTTGGTTCTTAAGACCATCGGAAATGTATTTTCCGACGGTCTTAGGCAATCCCTGTGAAAGGGTTGTTCAACCCAGAAAGAGGTCGCAACCCACAGGTTGAGAACCGCTGTGTTACACCAATTTTACTATGTTATGTAGCTTAGTCTGCTTTCTTCTATAGTTTTTCATTACTGGCTGATAAAAACCATGAAACAAACTTCAGGCTGCAAAATCTGTATAAGTTATGAGAATTGTAACTTGAATAAAAGTGGCATAGTCTTCGATGCAGGATTATTATCTTAAAGAAAAGGATGGTGTGGTTTTCAAAGAAATAGTACTGTGTTAACTAAGATTTTTTTCAGAGATAAATGTTCTTATTACCTTGCTGTGAGTGTCCTTTCTATTATAAATTTTGAAGAAGATATTTTTATGGTGTGTGTTCAATAGTAAATTTATATTTAAGTCATTGGAGCTTTAGAGGAAATTCAAAGTAGAGTGGTCAGTATTTAAACTGGGTGCAGCTTTCTTTTATTTAAAAAGAAACAGAATAATTGTTACAAATTGAAAATGAATAAATTTATCAGGGTGAAATACAAAACATTTGTGCTAGTATAGGATTGGATCTAATTGTTTGGTGAATGGAATTTTGACTCTAACAGCACAATATGAAGCAGAGAATTTTTTAAAAAAAAAATCCTGGTTATTTCTGTGTTCAAGTTGTTTATTCCTGCAGTTTTGGAGGATAAGAACAGGAGAGTGATGAATGCTGTGGGCATTGTAATGAAAATAATAAATTGGTTGAATCACCTCACTATTGTTTTCCCTGCCCCCTTCTACCAGTAGAAACATATGAACTTGGTAACATTGAAAAAGCAAATCTGTCTCCATCCAAATGAAATCTTAGCATAAACTGACACAGCAATATAAAAAGCTTTTCTTTTGGTGGGAAAATATATTATGCTTTGATTATCTTTTCCAGATAGTCTTCTTAATTTTGCTTTTCATTCTTGTTGCAGGAGTGTAGGCTGTACAGTTGTTGAAATGCTTACTGAGAAGCCACCCTGGGCAGAATTTGAAGCAATGGCTGCCATTTTTAAAATTGCCACACAGCCAACCAATCCCCAGCTGCCACCTCACGTCTCAGACCACGGTCGGGATTTTCTAAAGCGGATATTTACTGAGGCTAAGTTGCGACCATCTGCAGATGAACTGCTGAGACATACATTTGCACATTATCACTGATGGCCTGCCTCAATCCCTCTCACCTACTGCATTTTTTACTGCACTTTTTTTTATACAGAGTTGAAAAAAGACAAGGGAGAAGTTATTTCTCTTGATTCTTTCTTTCATATAAAATTGTTAAGATCTGTCTGCATATTTAGAATGCAGACTTTTTCCCATTTCGAATCTCCTTTGTTTCTGTAATGTACTGATGTGGTTTGCATAAAGCACTTTAGTACATATTCATTCCTTATTTAAAGGGATAAAGAATTTATTTGGACCATCAGGAATCATGCATAAAATTTTCCCCATCCCTATTCCCTGGCAAGTACTGCTAATTAACTCCCAAGGCTGGGAAGGTATACATGTCACTAGCAGATTCAGAAAAACAGTATATATCCAGTGGTTGCAGTGTATAAATAGATAACAAAGAGCTCTCAATTATATTTGAGCTTTGAACTAAGTTTCATCTGTGATTCTGGAAATTCATTTAGAAGCTAGAATCTCAGGTTGCTGAGCAAGGTACATTTGGGAAAATAAACCATCATATTAGCACAAAAATGTAAACCAAATAAGTGTTTTCTGCTTTGAAAAGATAAGCCTGTTGTTTAATAGTGCTAGTGCATTAATGTTGTATATCCAGAATCATAGATAAACAGATTGCTGTAGTATCAGACTTCTCTAAAGTTAAACAATGTCCACATATCATGCAACAAACTGATTTTCAGGGTTGGAAACAGTTGATCTGTGAGGAGTCTCTAATGGGTAAAATGAAGTTTATTTCATGCAACATAATTCTGTTCATATTAATTAAGAATATGTTCCATATTCTTTCTTCTGTCCCAATTATTCTTCTGATCCCCTAAGATATTTTATAAGGTCCAGGTGTTTTTTTTCTACTGCTAGTTTTATGAAGTACTTAAGGTAGAATTGGCAGGAGTGTCAAAAATATAGTTGCTCCTTCTGTTGCTGCCGAACTGAATTCTGTGTCTGAGATGCATATTTTATTTGTCAAACCTCCTTTGCATAATCTGACTAACTTGCACTGGGTTGACCATGTAAAATTAACTTTGTGGGTTGCAAAATGCCTTATTAATTTGCATTGGAAAAGCAAGTTTGGTAGAATGAAATCTGGAAGCTCCTATGTGTTATCTGTACCATATAATTCAGTTACAAGTGAAGAAGGAATACGTAATACAAATAGAAAAAAAAAGACCTTTTCACTCCCAACTGTTTTTAAAAAAAATTTATTTATTTCGATATTTTACTTTTGATTTAAATAATAATAAAGGAATGATCAGATTTGGGATTATTGTCCCAATTGTTTCAACCTATATTTGGACATCTTAATACAGTAGAACTGTAGAATGTATGTTTGCTGACTGGCCCTTTAGGATATGTCTAGCACCAAACAATAAAAGTAACTGGAAAATGGGGAAGATGCTTCCATTTTTCAGAAGTGGTGTTGTAAACATTACTATTAATTATTTCCCAGACTTTCTGCAAAATGTCCAAAGCAAGTCAAATTATACAAAGATAAATAGATACTATAAAGTTGCTATTAAACCTGACCAACAATTACATATACATATTTATGAACGATAAATCACATATGCAACAATATAAAGGTGCATATGTAATTTATGATTCATACTTATGTAATGCTCCTGGCACCTTAACCATGACTTGGTAACCTGAGTTAACAGTCTTTATTTATTGTTAAAATAAGTTCAGATATATAAAGCCTGCACTTCTGGAAAGTGTCTCTTAGACATGCTGAACAGAAGTAGGCAGCCCTGATCCATATAATCTTTCCCCAACTAAAATGTAATTTCAACAGCAGATCACCAATAAATAGAAATGTATATTTTCCATTTTTTATAAAACTAGGGAAATCTTTTAACCTTAATGTCCCAAAACCAACCACCACCAAAGAATTGTACAAATAATCCTAGCGTTATACATTTTGGTGTTGTTGCTGCCCTCTTGATTGCAGCACTAAGCTGCAGCCATTAAATATGGCTGCTATTGTTGGAAGTTGACCATAGGTTGTTAAGAGTAGATGGAACATTGCTTATGCATTAGTCTATAGTTGTGAAAGAATTTAAATTGAAGACGCAAATGTGGTTTGAACAAAGTTGACAGCAAATCCTCAAAAAAAAATTAATACAATCTATTAATTGTTTTCTAAGGGTCTTAATTTTTTACTTTTGAAAGTAACAGAAATGCTTCTATAAGGAGGTCAGGATTTACAATAACATGTAAAAAGGAATCATCATTGTCATGACTCCTGTCCTGTAACCCTTCAGTCTAACAGAAGGGTTCTGTATAGAGCTGTGTTATCCTACATCTGAGTACAGGCTGTCTTTTCCTGGTCCCTGTAAGGAAGCTCTGTTAGATTCTGAATTTGCTAAACTTCCATCAAGCTATAGCTATGCAAATTATGCAAAACATGAAAATGTGCATCACTTGGTCCAAAGTAGACTAAAGAAGAGACCACAAGAGAAGTCCTCCTCCCACATTTACCAAGCTGTATATGTATATTTGACAGTTTTATCAAAATTCTGTGCTCTGCTTAATTAACAGGGCTTTCAAATGTTTAAAATCTAGCAGTCAGACAATCATTGCGGCCTCTGAGTGACCTCTGAACAGTGCTGTTGCACCAGTACAAAATTATTGAATGAAAATATTTACTAATGTAGACTATTTTGAAGACCAGGTTTAAGGAACCTTCCACTTATTTCAGAAGGTAGCATTTAAAGCAGCAATCCTAAATGCATTAAGGAATGAGTTACACTGAATGCAGTAATACTTTTTCTTTTTAGCAAATATGCATAGGATTAAGCTGTTGGATTTTTTTTTCTAAATCTGAAGCAGAGCCTTAAATTATTTTTTGCAGGGAGACAAGAATCAAATTCTATCCAGAAATTTCTACCTTAACTTGGCAACACTAATCAGCTATACTTTTAAACAGAAATTTACAAAGTCCTGTTTCAGCTGTAAAACAAGAACTTGATACTGTTGGAATAGAATCACTGGCTGCCTTTCCTTGCTCTTTCACTATGTAAATAACAGCCTGTTTATGGTGCTTTTCTGCTATAATTCGATCTCACTTGGATTTCCTTTATCCCATCATGCCTTTTTGCAGTTTAGAAGCTTAGGACAGTGAGTTGTTAAAATTATACTAGGGTAGTGATGGCGACGGGCTCGGCATGTCAAAAATTCAGAAAATGCCAACATTGACTTTGCTGGCATCTCACACTTCCTCCCTCCCTCCCCCAGTCAGAGAGACCTGTCTGGACTCCCCTCTGGATTCTCCTCATCCTGTGGAAGATGCATGAGAAAACCCTGCTCTTGGAGGGCCTCTCTGAAGCCTCAGAAAAATCACCCTTGTGTGGTTTTCTGAGGCTTCAGTGGCCCTCCAAGAGCACAGCCTTCTTATGTAATTTCTAGAGGGTGTGGAGGCCTGATGTATCACCAAAAATGATATGGCATGTCATAGGTTAGCTTTTGCTATACTAAGGTCTTTTAGGAGTCTGGTGCAGCGCTATCCTGATTATCAGCAGGTCTCATGTTCAGGTGATGTATGATACTGTGGTAACAATTGGTACAGACGGTAAATGTGATTATGTAGAAACTGTTGACTTTCTTGTCCCTGATTTGAGGTTTCAAATGTTTTTTATTCAAAATAGTAAGTGCTGATGTCCATCAATTGAAAGGCTTGTTTCTTTTGACAATTTATTAAACAAATGCATAAGAATTGCTCATGAATTTGTGAATCCCTGAGAGAAGTAATGTGAAATTTGCAAAATTCTGAAGCTCTAAAATGTTTAAAAGTAATAAAGTCTTTAAAATGGCTATAATTCTATGGAGCGGACAGGTATGAGAGCACTCAGTATTATGTGAAGGAGTAAAAATTAGATGGCTTAAAGTCATGCAGAACAAGAAATGTAATAGGGAAGCAGTACTTTTTGCTAATAAATTAGGAGAAAAAATCAGAAATTTAGCAATTAGAATTTAATATATTCTGAACGGGAATAATTTTGTGATTTGTTTGAATATGGAGTGTAGGAGTTGTGTTAGATAAAAAAAATGGTGATATAATAGCCCTTTGCCTTTCTAAAATTATGTGCAATTTAAAATATATTCCTTATCAAAATACCTGAGTTATAAGATTTATTTTGCTGTATATATTTTACATGTAATTTCTATACAGAACAATTTACAGTGACCATAAACCTATATTTTAAGTGTGTTTATATTTGAAGTAGCATGGAATATTTCAATCCATGCTATTTTTATTCTAGGAAACTAGGAACCCATAAAATGCAGATGACATTTCCATTTTATTTTGTGCTTTGTTTAAACATTTGCATAATTTAGTCCGAGTACTTCTATTACCAAAAGGTAATAATGTGATCTTCAAAGATAATGTTTAGTGCAGGTTAAGAATTAAAATATCTTGTAATGTCCAAAGAAATATCTTGAAAGTAGGCAGAGTCCAAAATTCTAGATAACTTGCTCAGATTGCAGGGCACTTTGTGCTCCTCAAATCCATAGTGGGACTGAGGGAAAAAGAGAGAGAGAGAGAAAAACAGCAACAAGACTGTTAGCTGTTTGTGCCTTCTTTCAATATTGTGTTTTGTCTCGACAATGACAATATAAAAGTGCTTTAAAAAAAAGATGGATATAAAATGGATCCCCAAACACTTCTAATGCCCGCTGTAATGGAGGAAGGTAGCTCATTGCTAATGGCTTACCTTTAAGCCACAATTTGAATGGGTAAATTCCCAGCAATTTGGCATGTAGTAGTCGAAGTACAAGTCCAGGTTTGGTATGAATTTGCAATTCAAATTTACAAAGCAAAACAAAAAGCATAGTGATTGACAGTAAGCTTGCTATTACAATTCAAGCCAAATTTTGATCATTTTCATTAAATTTTCCTTGGACTTCATCAAATGAGGCTGAGGACAACTTATGTGATCATAAGCAAAAGTCTCCTCACTAGAAACTTTTAATAATTATATCAATTTAGCTAGAAAGAAAACACTAATATAAAAAAATACTTGTGTTTCTGAATATCTAAGGTGATATTTAGAATCCTTCAAAGCTTGCCAATACAAATTGTGTCTATTGACTGATTTGTATTCTATTATTTTTTAGTCTTAGAATTTCAAAAGTACATATACAAGACCATCAAACAAAAGCTTGCAAATGACTGCTTTGTCATGAGTACTATTTAACAATATTTCAAAGTCTATATATTCTTTATAATATTACAATTATTATGAGAAAATGGTATGGGAATATGTCACATTCAAATAATCATTCTAAAATGAAACTGGAAACACTAAAGGGAAAATTGATATCCCTCAGAGCTGAGTAGACATAAGCTACATATAGCACATAACCACATCTTTATTTGTTTTAAAACTGAAGACAAAAGTGTAGCTGGCTTTTTTGCTACATAAAAAAATAATTCAGTATATTATTTTTCAGCCCATTTGTGCAAGATTTAATGTGTGTCCAACTGCATTAGAAATTACTGAAACAGATGGTTCAAACCCAGCTGTGAAGCATAACTAAGGCTCAGAAAGAAAAATGCAGGGTCATATATAGATGCTATGTTTCTGGGTACAATCCTGAATAGTTGTGCCAATCATAAATCCAAATATTCATTTCTTTCTTTCCATATATGGCATGGGGCACCCATCAAAGGTAGATCTTGGAGCACTAGCTTCCTAGCAGCCATAGATACCTGTAGCATGCAACAAGCATTTTTCTAAACCACAAATTAAATTAAGCATTTGATGTGGTGAATTTGTTTGTATTTTATATCTTGAAGCCTGATATTTTTCATGGATTTGAAAGTGACAGGGAGGCTTGGCATGAAGTCTGGCCGGTACCTTCAGATATATATGATTTAGATTAAGAAAATAGATGTTTTGATAAATTAGAAAGCCTAAAATCTAAAAAAGAGAAGATAGTCTCCCTGATGAAATTTTAATTTTTTAGAATAAGCTTTACTATTTAATTTTTAAGAAGTATGGGTTACACGCAGTGGATTAAAATGTTCTTATTATACTAAGAAAGCATTCAAAGACATCTGAGTGCCTTTATCTTTATGCCTTAAGTTTATATTCTTAGCATATTGATTACAGAAAATGTTCAAATCACATAGGACCGCTTACTAAGTAGCATAATAAATTTTCCCTTTCCTTTTTAAATTAACAAGGGAGGATTTACAACCATAATTTTTATCAGAATTATAACCATATATATAGACTTGCAAGCCTTGCTTTTAAAAATACTGATAGTATGTTAAACCTTTATCCAACCAAGCATGTCATTAGTTTTAAACAGCTGTTAAAAGTATTCCAAGTTCACTAATTTCAAATGGAGAAGTTCATAGCACTTAAACTTAGATATGATTGTAGTCTTTATTCTTAAATTAGAACTTGCAACACCAAAGTTCATGCAAATTATTTAATTCTAGAATAATCAGCAGCTCAAGTGAACTGAGAATGATTTTAGTAGTACTTCCTTTTAAGGAAGTATTTGCTTAAAGCAAGTGACAGTATTAGGTTTGAATAGGAAAATCAGATGTGGATTCAAATAAGGTATTTGTGTTCTATTAATGCCATGTAGCTTTAACAAGGGCAATTTTTTTTCCTGCCATTGTCCAGATTTAATGTAGAATTCAGTAACACTTTCAACCAACTTTGCAGCAGTGTCTGACATTTAAGAAAATTGGTCAAAAATATTCTAATATATTTGTTGATTTTTAAAAAAGAAATCTTTGAAATATATTGCACCTATAGAGAACTACAGACTTTTATGCTTGAATGTATATCTCTAAGGTGATGGTTTTTTAAAGCAAAAGTATTACTGTCAACATACCAGTACAGGTTTGTTTGTGTACTTATTATGTATGTGTTAGTAAGTTACTGAAAACCAAAGCTTTTATACTCTAGGTACAGCCAAGAGCACTATTTATCTAGTTTAGTGGCTGTTAGCAACTTTCCTGTGATTTCTAAGTTGTGCTGGATATATTTATTACTATGGCTGTCCCAGCTGTACATGCAATCCAATTGGCTCCTTGAGCAGTAATAATTTTGAAGGTGCCAGTGAAGCAGCACAAAATCCTACAATTATACACACCATGCTTCTGGATATTTAAATGTGTTCTGGGGTCATAAAGTGCAGTCTTTTGGGAATCCAAGCCTTACAATCCCAGGTACTACTGGTTATGCTATTTTGGGAGCTTGAGCTAACTCTTGTTCAGTGTTAGATATGTAGATTCCAATTGAAACAGGAGAGAAAGAAGGTAACGTAGATCTATCCCTTAAGGGAAAATGAAGGTACTTATCCAAAATCTAGCTTTATGTGGAAAGCAGAAAAATTAGCTCAGAATGAAAAAATGCTGCAGTTATAATATAGACTAAAATTTCATCTGAAGCCTTTTCAAATGTAAATAAATATTTTTAATGAATTTAAACATTGGCTTAAATATATTGTATTTGTCATTGGCCTTTGAACTGTGGAATTATATTCTACAATGGATATATTGAGTATATCCTAAATATACCCACTATGTTAGATTTTACATGTGGATGATACATAGGCCCTGTCAGAACAATCATTGGTTTCATCATCTCTCTAGGGCAAATTCTTCTCATATCATCCATTGTACTAATCAGACCTTTGGATATACTCAGTAGCATATAGTGAAGACCATTACTATTTGGATGGTTTTGCTATGAGGGAGGGGTATACTTGAAATGGTGCGATATTCACACAGCTGTGATCATGCTGATTCCCCTTTGATCATGTGAAAATAGTAATAAAGCTGCAGAAAAATGTGCACCTGGCAAATGATCCTGTATATGAGCACAGCAGCTGTATTTTAATTATTATAATTACAAAATGAAATGGAAATGTTGCAGACTATGTCAGTCATGAAATCGAGCATTTGGCTTATGCAGAAGGAATTTTGAATGCAAGTATCTGTCCAAGCAAATGTGTTAATTATAATAATGATGTTCCAAATTTCCTAGTCTTAAATTGGAAAACAAATTCTAATAAGCAATCCTTATAATACCCCTTTTAACATACAGTATGCTACGCTGCCTTAGTAAGAAGGAAGATTACTAACTGAGGATAATTATCTAAACTTCAGCATCTTTCATAAGAGTGGCTGGAACCAGGTTCTTTGTCAGGCTGTACAGTGTAAAGTTAGTGACTGCTTTGCCTATATTGTGCCATTCTTAATAGATGGATAGTAGTTGAAACCAAACGGGAATTTTAAAAATCTCATACAGAACAGTATTTTGTCACAGCTCAAGAGAACATATCTTGACAACTTGATAGCAGATTCATAAACTTTGTAAACATGGAAAAAGTAGATTGTACTTCATTTCTGTGTGTATCTGATGAAATCAATGACACATTGAAGGCAAAATTCCAATGAAATTTCATTTTGGGACAGAAGCTTGCTTTTATTGTTAATTTGGGTATAACAGTGTGCATAATATGTGATTATTGCCGTGGCAAGGAATGTGAAATGACTTTAAATTAAATGTATTTCTTTGAGAGGAACAAAAAGACTGATCCACAGGCATGGGGAGATTATGCCTAGATTCCTGCATGGGGATGGGGTTGGATTAAATCAGTGTTTCTCAACCTTGGCAGTTTGAAGCTGCGTGGACTTCAACTCCCAGAATTCCCCAGCCAGCAACGCGGGCTGGGGAATTCTGGGAGGTGAAGT
>JANHFR010002001.1:108888-120164 GCA_032468015.1 Mimophis mahfalensis | reverse complement strand
ATGCCAAAAGAGGCTGGGGGGGGGGGGCAGGCTGGGGGGGCAGCTCCACGGCTCCTCTCCTGCTTGGCAGCTGCCCACGTCTGCTGCGCCCCAAATGGGCCGTTTCTCTTTGGGCCAATTTGGGCTGCTTGGGCAGCAAGTGAAGCCTGAATCCTGCACTTCTGGCTCAAGGGATGGGTGTCTTTTGGGAGCAGCCTGGCTTCAAGGGTCCCCTTACCCGGCCCCTTCAGACGAGACCAACCGGAGGGTTGCAGTCTGGTCACAGAGGAGAGCAAAACCTCCACCGAAAGGCTTTCCGGCATGGCATCCTCTCCCCGCACCCCGGCAGAAGCGTGATTGGAAGCAGCCAGAGACAGGCGGCCCCGCAGCACAGCGCCTGGAGGAGCAACCACCTCCGCGCATCGATGAACTGATTGATCGCCAGGATCACCGGCAGAGCCAACCATTTGCTCCAATTGACCCAAGCCACCTGCTTAATCTCTAGCAGCACCTCGAGTTCCCATCAGCCTCCACCCTAGGGGTACTTTCTAGCCCTCTCTTTCCCCAAAATATTTCAGATGGAGAGCAGGGCACTGTCACATCTCAGGGGTCATGGAACCATCATCTCCATCCCTTCATAATTCTGGGTGGCTGAACAAGCTAGCTATTGACACTCCCCCCCCCCAGCTGATCTATGAAACTGAAATCCCATTTGCTGTGTTAGATTTGGCCAAAAAAGGCCAACTGCCCCCCCTCCCCAATCAGGCAACAGGATGTGACCCTGAACTCCTTAGGGAGGCAGAAATGGGACCAGGAATACCTCTGCAGCAGCTGCAGTTGCTTGTCTGGGAAAGAAGCAAGAGGCTGGACAGAGGCTCGTGCTGAAAGGCCATGGGGGGGGGCTAGGGGGCTGGGAGGCATGGACAGTTTATGCGAGGGAGTTCTCCAGAGGAATTGCATTTCCAAAACAATGGAAAATTAATAGGAACCCATGGAAAGATGCTGCTGCATGGAATACTTGGCCAAACTTGCAATTCTGCACAGTGAACACAAAGCTTGGGGCCGAACACCCTGCTGGAGCCACTGCGAGCTCTCCTCAGCCACGATGGAAGCTGCAGGAGGGCTCCTTGCTCAGGGCAACGGTCACCTCTGGCTTGGAGGAAGGTCCCTGGGCTTCTCAGGAGAAGTTGGGCAACTCAGCTGAAGGTCTCCTCATCTGCTGGTGGCCAGTTGGGGAGAGAGAGTTTCTACCCGCCACAACAGTCCGTGGCCTGAACTTTGGCTCCTAGAGCCAGTCGGTCAGTCCGGAGTATCCAGAACAGTCCCAGAAGGATGCACCGGTGACTCCGGCCAGCTGCTCTTTTGAGCCTTTCATTATTTTAATGCTTCCTGGGATTTCTGAGAATTTCTGCCTGGCTCATCACCAAGACAGCCCAACTGCCATTTAAGATGCTCCCTTAAAGCAAGTTTTCAGTTCTCAAAAAGGACTGAAGTCCATGCTGGGTGCACATGGGGGAGTGTGTGCGAGTCTGTGTTTATTTTTACAACTGGTGGTCACTGCCTGGTTGCGTCATGACATTTCTGAATATACCAGCAACTCTATCAAGTTAATACATCCACAAGCACAGTAGCCATAGTTAGGAAAAGGCCGGTGTGGAAACACACACGCAAATTATACATGCACATCTCGGAAGGAGAATTAGCTACAGGAAAACGCAGAGGCAGCACCGCAGAGCTCACTGTACCTGGTTGCCGAGGAAGAACTAGAGAGGAGGAGGAGGAGGAGGAGGTACAAACGAGAAGAGAAAGGGAGAAGAAAGAACATATCACACAGGGTTACATCACACAGGGCAACAATGCTGACACTGTTTTCTGCGCTTCCCGCACTACTAAACTGCCGCTTCTCCATTTATGTATTAAAGCAAAGGAAGGCCAGCGGAAAGGGGCATGAGTGGCCCACGCGGTGGGGAGGGGGGGAACCAGCTACCCGGCACTTTGGCCATGTGCCAAACTCTGGGGCTGGGCCATGGCTTCCCTCTCCCCGCCCCCCCCCAGCCCTCCCTGCAAGAGTGGCAGCCAAAGCTGCTCCTCAAGATCTTTGGGCCTGGTCTCAAGGAGCTTTCTTCAAAAGAGGAGGAGCGAAAGGTCTCCAAGGAAAAATGGAGCCCAGCTGCCTTTGGAAGAAAGCCCCTTTGGGGCAACTTGGACAGCCCGCAGGACTGAGAATCCCCACGGAAACTTCCTGCCTCCTTGGCTAAAATCTAGGCAGGTCAAGGGACACAGAGAAACTCAGATGGAGGGCAAATTCCTGGAGCGTCAAGCCAAAATCAGAAAAGAGGATAAACCCCCATTTCTGAACCCATTTTTCTGAGCATCTGGAAGGAAACTGTTCAAGCCCAAGGAAGGACCATACTTACGAGGCACAGCCAACCAACCCGCACCCCCCACCTAGAGGCTTCCCGGGCACAGAAGGCAGTAGTGGCTCATGGGGGCAGCTTCCTCCATTCCCCTTGGGGGTCCCCCGGGGTCCTGCTGCCCCTGGGAGCTGCCTTGGGGGCTTTGTCTGTGGTGCCAGGGCCTGCTTCCCGACAGGGTGGGCATCGGGCTGGCAGGCCACAGTCAGCCGGCTGAGGGCCCCAGATGACAGACAGCCCCGATCCTGGCTGCCTTCTCCTTACCCGGTACTTGTTCTCTCCAATCTGCTCCACCTGGAATCGCTTGGCACACTTGCACTGAGCCACCTGCCTTGTCACCTGTAGGGGAAGAAGCAGAGACACGCTTGGTCAGTGCCGAAGGCTGACCCTGCATGGCAGAGAAACCACGCTGTGCTTCTGGAGCTCATCCCACTCTAGCTTCAGTGGTGTGGGGGAGGTGATGGCTATCCGTTATGGCAGCCTCTGCTGCTGAGGGGGGATCTGGAGCTCAGCCCTCAGACTGCTGGGCCACCAGCAACCGGCCAGCTCTGGCTGGGCAATGCTGCTCAAGTCCAGTCCTCCGTAACAGACAGCACAGGTCAGGACTGCGTTTGCCCCAAAGGAGGCGACTCCAAATGTCAGAAGCCCCACCAAAAGGAGGGATGAAGCGTGGGCAGAAAAAGCGCAGCGATACAAAAGTCCTGGGCTGCACCTGGCTTCCCCCTGGTCAAGAGCCTCGGTGGAGCATTGGGATAATTCCTCCTTAAGTACTACCACCTGCCTGCAATTAGTGCAGGTTCGAGTCCCACCAGGCTCAAGGTTGACTCAGCCTTCCATCCTCCCGAGGAAGGTAAAATGAGGACCCAGATTGTTGGGGGCAATAAGCTGACCTTGTAAAAATGCTGCTTGGGGAAGGCGGGGCGAGAGCCCTAATGAGCAGGCATAAGCATGGAATGAGGGCTGTTGCTGAGCACATTGTAAGCCGCCCTGAGTCTTTGGAGAAGGGCAGGATATAAATGGGATAAAAAAAAAAAAGCTGGGGCACCAGATGCAGGAAACCAGCCCTGATTACAGCAGGCAGGTGACCCACTCTGGCTGCATTCGCATGCCCCAAAAACGGCAGGATGCAGACTCAAAATAAATTCCTATAGAATTAGTACCTATTGATTAAGATGAACTGCCAGAAAAAGAGTGCGCCTCGATTAGACTGTCCTTCTTATGTGGGCGTTGAACTAGATGACCTCCAAGGTCCCTTCCAACTCTACGTTCTGTGATTAAACTGTGAATGTTCCAGCGGATATAGCAAAATGGGGGGGGGGGAAGGAAGGCAGGGGGGAAATGTCTGGGAGGAGTGGGAAAGCTGGAAGGCTGCCAACGGAGGGGGGCAGAGGAAGAAGGGACATGACCCACTGATTTTGACTAATCCCCCTGCAGAGCCCTCCCACAAGGGAGGGGATTCTCAGCAGTAGTGGGATTCAAATAATCCCACCACCGGTTCACCAAAAATGTGAGCATGCACACATGTGTGGCTTTCGCCGCATGGCGAGATTCAACTGGGCAGCTTCTTGGGGCTTGTTCCCCTCTACCTCTGCTCTCTAAGTCCCACCCGGAAAGCACTGTGGCACAGAGAAGCAACAGCCGATTGCTGTCTCTCTCAGCCTTCCAGATGGGACTTAGAGGACCCAAAGTGGCGGCTCACAGCTGCTCACCAGACGCTCCCCCAGCCAGAGCAGCAGCGGAGAGAAGCAGCTGCCAACCCAGAGAGCACATGGAGCATCTCCACAACGGAAGAAGTGGCTGCAAGATCTCAGCTGCAGCGCTTTCCAGATGGATCTCCTTCAAGGTAAGAACCATCCGCTCCATCCCAAGCTGCTTCAACCCTCCTGCACCCACACCGTGCCCCCCTACCCCATGGTCCTTTGGTCTAGCGCGACAGGCTGCAGGCCAAATAAATGGTTTTGGCCCACAGGGCCATAGTTTGAAGCCAGAGGGGGGCAGCAGCCTGCAGGCAGAGGCCCGGTGCAAGGCCAGAGCCGGGGAATGGTGTGTTCCCCGACCTGGCCGAGGCGAAGGGTGAGCAGGCGGCATGCTTACCTTTGGTGAGCAGAGCAGGCAAGGCATGGAGGCGAGGTGCAGTTTAGCTGGGCCGCATGGCAAAGGCAAGATATATAGGATGGGGTGGGTGGGGCCAGCTGGTGGCCCAATTAGTTCTATGAGAGTGCTCTTTGCACAGGCACAATGCAGCACTCAAAGACCGTCCTTGGTGTTAGTGCTGGTGAGGCGAGCTGTTTCTTAGCTCAGCTGAGCCGCAGATCAGCTGTGCTAAAAAACAAGGGAATTTAGGGTAGGAAAGGGGCAGGGCCGGGCCAGCCAGTTCTCCGAACCACTCAAAATTTTCCCTACCAGTTCGCCTGAACTGGTGCAAACTGGCTGAATACCATATCTGGATCCCAGACTCAACAGTTCCACCTCCAAGATATACAGGGAAAAGGAGGCCACAAGGAGCAGCAAATGGGGGGAATGTTGCCGATTGCACTTCCACCTACTTCTTTCTCACGAAACCTCAAGAATTTATCAAGAGAAGAAGTTGTGGAGATAAGTGATGACACACCATCTCCATCAGTGGTGACAATGAGCTTGTTGCCTGCAGAGCCTGGCAACAGCCTCGTTCGCTGTCTCTTCTCTCCCTCCTCCCGACTCCCCTCACCAAGCCCGTACCTCATCCTCGATTTTGTCCGCATCCGTTGTGGGTCGGTAAGCATCTTTGTTAGGGTGCAGAGCAGCTACAAACTCATAATAGTCAATGTAGCCATCCCCATCCCGGTCAAAGATATCAGCGACAGCTGTCATTTCTAACTTCGTCGTGGGGAATTCTGGGGAAGGAAGAGAAAGAGAAGAGATGGATGCCAAGTCCCTTCAGTGAAGCTTTCAAAGTGAGGGGCCCCTGCCAGCCCCTGGGCCAGCCTCCTCCCTTCCCAAACAGGGCAAAAGAGGCTTCTCCAGCACGGGCACAGCCTTTGTTTCTGGGAAGTAAGACAAGCAGACTCCATGGGAAGAGATGCAGCAACATTGTGCAAAGGGGAAACTTCACCTGGTTCCGGTTACTGGGAGGTGCCTGGCCTGCAGGGAGGAGCCAAGAGGGTGAAGTGCACCTCAGCTTTGAGAGACACAGAAATTGGGGGGGGGGGGGGCTTAAGTAGCCCTGCAAAACATAGCTTGCTCCAAGGGCTTTGCTTCAGAGTTTTTCACAGCCTTCCTTGGGCATCGGGTGTGTTGTGCGAAGTAGGCAAAAATGTGGGTTTGGATTTTTTCCCAGTCCTGATATAAGCAGAAATAAGGAAGCAATGGCCAAAAGAACCAGTGGTGGTTTACTGTGTTTGCTGCAGAGCAGCAGCACTTAAATGGACGAGCAGGCGGAGCTGCTGCCCGTCTTCCACTCAAAACCTTCTGCTTTGTAGCAATGCAAATAAAAAATGCATCCACCCCACCTATGGTAACGCTGCACAAAAAGTGGGAATATCTGAAGCAAACGAGTAAGGTCAGCCAAAGGCAAAGGCTGGCAAAGTGAAACTGCCCTGATGAGCTGACCATCCCGACAGACTCCAGGGAGACACTGCAGAAAAGGCCCTGACAGATGGGCTTCAATCCCGGGTCTTATCGAAATGCCTGGAGAATTAAGAAGGTCCCGAGCTGTGTTTCATTTCCAGTTGCCTTTCAGTAGGCAGAGAACATCTCTGAAGGCAGCCCCACTTCAGATACCCAAGGCTTGCGGGGGGTTGGGGAGGGGGCTTCCAACCAGAATGTCCATCAGTGCTTCTGAATTGCATGTGAAATCCACCCAGATTACCACCAACCCCACCCTGCCTCCCACAGCGATGGCAAATGGCTCCTTGGCCAAGAGCACCATTTGGGCTCACCTAAGGGCATCTTGGATTACCACCATTACCACCACCACCACCACCCCACAAATGTAAAGACAAGCAAGCAGGTCACAAGGAAGTAAATAAAAACAGGTTACGTGGGGCAGAAGACTTTCTCTGGTAAGTTTCCAGGGACCCCAGGAGGGGGAGAGGTGCAGAGGTTCCTCCCACATGCTCCTCTCTCTCTCTCTGCCCTCACCTCCACTCCCACCCTGCCATGAAGCTACAGCCTGGCCTCCGTTAAGTTACACATTCCACAGCCCGACAGTGTCACTTTAAGTGATTGGGGGGCACCACTGTGAGATACCCAGAAATCCCTGCACAAACAGGGGCATCAGACAGGAAGGCCCCAGCCATTCTACCTTCCATAGTGGCGCAGTGGTCACAGTGCAGTATTGCAGGCTGACTGCTAGCAGTTCAGTCCTGAGCAGCTCAAGGTCGACTCAGCCCTTCATCCTTCCAAGGTTGATAAAATGAGGACCCAGATTGTCAGGGGCAATAGGCTGACTCTGTAAACCACTTAGGGAGGGCTGTGAAGCACCGTAAAGCGGTGGGTAAGTCTAAGCGCTGTTGCTATGCCACGTGCCAGCTTTCCAGCACTTGAGCCTGCAATTCAACTTGGCTGCCAGGTGAGGGTGGCTCTCTGTCCGAGTGCAAATCAAGCCCAGTGTCTTGGGGGTGGGCAGACAGACAGAGGCTCCTAAGCCAGGGAGGCAGCCTTCTTGCTGCTCAGTTGCCCATGTCACAGCATTCAAAGCAAGACCTGGAACAAGCAGGCACTCACTGGAGGCCAGGATCCCATCAATGAACTCCTGCCGGGTGATCTTCCCATCCTGGTCTTTGTCGATTCGCCGGAAGAAGTCCATCACACGGGATTTCTTATGGTTCATCCAGCGCATATATTTCTTCCGCCATATATCGAAGTCAAAGTTTGCAAACTCTTTCAGCTTGGAAATAGAAGGGGGAAAAGTAAGTGCTCTGTTCATACAACAGAGTGGTCAGTTAATTGGTCAGTTAAACACACATCAGCTCCATTGGCCCAACTTGGGCTTATTGTGCTAGACTTAACCTTGGATAGGTTTTCTGAATGAAGCGTACTGCGTTGGGTCAGCCCAGATTGTGTTCAAGGTACTTTGTGCACCCAGCAGAGTTGATTTTTGTATCAACTTAAGCATATTCTGTAAATTCAGCCACAAAAGGCCCCCAAATGGGCCATCTTGAAAAGCATTGGGGAACAACTCGCCACATTTTCCTCCAAGATCAAGAGCGGGCATATCCTTCCCTGCACCAGCCCAGGGCACCAGGGTCACCGCTTGGAAGGTCTCCGAATTCCCATAACTGGGCATCCTCAGAGTGTGGGGGGCTCCTTGGGGTTGTGTCTATGTGGAAGAGGGCAGGGTGGGAACCTCATCTGCCATAAATGAGGGTATCAGGAAAAGGGGGAAGGCCTGTTCTTTCCCAGTCCGTTCTCTGCCCCCAGACCCAATTGTGGGAACTGAATTTTTCTCTTTCTGAGGTGACAATGGATGGAATGGATTGACTGCCAAGTTTTAGGCCTGTTGTTATTGCTGGAACGGACCAGGACCCCTTGCGTGTGGCAGAAGATGACGCTTATTTCACGGCCTGTTCCAAGTGGGCCTAAGTATAAATCCCAAGGAGTGGCCAAGACTCCCAGGCAGCGTCAGTGTTTAAAGGGCTTCCAGCGTTGTGGAGCATGTGGGTGGGGATGGGATGGGAAGACAGCAAGGGCAAGGTGGCAGCTGCTGGGGGAGGGGAGGGACATGCGCCTGCCTGATCAACCCCGACCTTCAAATTGGGTTACTATCTGAGGCCGCCCTGCCCACGTGCAGAAGAGGGTCCTCACCTCTTCCAGCCTGTCCAGGGCATCGTTGAGCTTGCGCTGCCGCTCCAGGGCCAGGAGCCACACCTGCTGCCAGCGTGCCGAGAGCTGGTTGATGCGCGGGTTCTTGGCTTCGGACTGCGAGAGGATCGGCAGGGGTGGAGGAGCTGCCTGGCTCAAGGGCTTCCCTGGAATAAAAAGCAGAAGAGCTGACACAGAGAATAAAGTGGGAAACACCCACCAAAAACTGGGCCAAAAGGGTTTTTTCCCTCAGCTGAGGATCAGTGAGGTCCAGTGGTGGGACTCAAAAAATCCCACCACCTGTTCACTAAATTCTAAGTGCGGGGGGCATGCATGGCCACGCGCGAGCCCTGCTTTTGGAGCCCAGGGAAGCCACTGTTCTGATTTATTTCTGCTCTTCGGAGCAGCGTGGAAGCTTCCACGCTGCTCCGAAGAGCAAAAATAGTTGGGAATGGTGGCTTCCCTGGGTTCCAAAAGCTGGATTTTAAAGCTGTGCTAATTCATGCAGCAGAACTTGTAGCCGCACTAATTAGCAGAGAGCTCTGCTTTTGAAGCAGAGGAAAGAACGCTCTCTTCCCTCGGCTTCAGAAGCTGCGTGCGCGCATGCGCGCAAGCCGGGCAGCCGGCTTTTTGATTGCTCTGTTGTTTGCTGTTGGTGGAGGAGGAGATGTTTCTGGGGCGCTCCAGTGAGTGCCTCCTTCTCCACCCCCAGCCAACAGCAAACGGAGAGATCAGGAAGCCGGCTGCCCGACTTGTGCAGGCGCGCGGCTTCTGAAGCTGAGGGAAGAGAGCGTCCTTCCCTGCTTCAAAAGTGGAGCTCTCTGCTAATTCATGCGGTTACAAGTTCTGCCGCACAAATTAGCAGAGCTTTAAAACAGGAAATTTTGCCGGTTCGGCAAACTACCCCTAATCAGCCCTACTCGCTCGCGGGAACCGGAGAGAACCGGTAGGATACCACCTCTGGTCAGATCCCCCCTGTAGACCTGGGTTCTGAAAGGTAGGACCAGCCTTCAAACAGACAGCAGTTCGGAGGCCGAGCTTGCAGGGAATTTGCTTGATTGCTCAGCAACTGCCAGCACCAGGCCGGGCAATGCAGGTTTCCACCCCTGGCACTAGCTGCTGGCACCCCACGTTATTACAACTTACTGTTGCTGCGGGATTTTTCCATGAAAGGGCCATGAGCTGGCTCAGTTGCTTTCCTCTTGTATGTTTTGGTGACACGGTCCACATCTGGCTGCTTCCGGGTCATCTCTTCCATGAAGGACTGGAAGGAGAAAAGATGCAACCGCTGACGGATGTCCAGCTACTTTTCCCAGCCTCCCTTTCGGAACATTAAAGCTCCAAACCCCAAGAGGCAACAGTGGCTGCGTCACTGCAGCCCACACCAGGCCTGGAGTATCTTTGCCGCTGGCTGTGATCCGTGCGTCCAATGGGAAGGACAGATGCTGCTCTCCTTGAGAGAGAGGCCGGCCAGAAGAAGGCAGGGATGGCCGTTACCTGGTGCTCCGCAATGAGGGCCTTGACGTGCTCAATATTCTGGGGCTCCTGGTCCCGCTGGATCAGCGTGGCCTCCGCCCACTGGATCCACGCCAGCAGTTCTTCCAGCAGCTCTGTGTTGGCCATGACTTCCAGGAGCGCCGCTTCAAGCCGCTGCTGGTGCTGCTTGGCCCACGTGAGAACCTGGAGGAGAGACAGGCCAAGCAGAAAGGCTGAGAGGCAGAGAGACCTGCCTGTCTGGAGGGGGTTATTCCACAGGGGCAGAATATCCCACAAGGAATGAAAGGAACCCTTCAGCCACCACCACAGGCCAATGCCCCCCCAGCGACTCACCTCTTCGAACCGAGCACGGATGATGGTGATCCAGTGTTTTATGGTGGTGACGCAGTCTGGATGGCACACAGACAGGATGGCCTCTCCCATCCCCACCGCCGAGTTCACATCCAGCCTTTTTTCCTCCACTTTCTTCATGAACTCCTGCACAAGGCAACACAAAGGCACCATTACCCATGGCCCCTCTGCCCTACCCTGGGCCACCCTGCGTTCCTGGGATCAGTGCCCACCTTATGTACATCGATGAGTGACTGCAGAGCTTCCGCGTCATCTGGCAAAGCTCCCCGGAAGCGGAGGGTCTGCTCGGCCTCCGAGAGCCACTCCAGCAGCTGGTGGATGGCTGTCCGGAACTCCTCGGCCTGGAAAGTAGAAGCCCCCAAATCAGCCCTCCACCTCTGCAACTTGTCCCCTTATTTTTACTGCACAACGTTCGTATTGTTTTGTTGTAAGCTGCCCATAGTCCCTCAAGAGTTGGCCGGCATAGAAATACGAATAATAAATAAATAGATAGGATGGGCCAAAGGAGTCAGCTGGGCCCTGGAAGGGTCATGCCCAGCACTCAGATTCTGAGAAGTTTCTCCAGCTGAATCCATGGAGTGTCAGCCCCAGGAGACTCCAAGCTGGGAGTCGCTGGATCCAACACAGGGATCATCAGCCCAACGGAAGCAGTCATACGATGACACGGCCTCCAAGCCCTCATACACGGGCAGTAGAAAGGAGAGCAAATAAGTGGCCTGCTGTCGGTTCTCACCGGTTCGCCTGAACCGGTAGTAAAGATTCTGTGCAATTCAGCGAACCAGCAAATCCCCCCACTGGCTGGCCCTGCCCCCACTCGGTTTTCGGCCTTTTTTCTGGACCATTTCCAGACCTTTTTTGGGGCCATTTTGAGCTGTTTTTCTGAAAATAGCCTGGAAAACAGGCCGAAAAACAACCCAAAAAACAGCCTGAAAACGGCCCCCAAAATGGCTCAGGTCATTTTCAGATCGTTTTTGGTTGTTTTGCTGAAAATGCCCCAAAAATGCCCTGAAAATGGTCCAAAACCAGCCTGAAAATGGCCCTTTTTTTGACCATTTTTCCAGGTCATTTTCAGACCATTTTTGGGTGTTTTTCTGAAAATGCCCCCCCAAATGGCCCAAAAAAACAGCCTGAAAATGGCCTGAATATGATTCAAAAAGCCCCCAAAATGGCCCCAAAACAGGCGGGAAGGAAGGGGCCAGCCAGTAGTGCAGTGTTTCTCAACCTTGGCCATTTGAAGATGCGTGGACTTCAACT